>CAIGRK010215541.1:0-10177 GCA_903798315.1 Fraxinus greggii
AATTTCCACCGTATTCATCAATTTTCATCATAAACCAAAATATAAGTGTACTTAGAATGTTTAGGCACTAATAAA
Source organism: Fraxinus greggii (assembly GCA_903798315.1). Lineage (NCBI taxonomy): Eukaryota > Viridiplantae > Streptophyta > Magnoliopsida > Lamiales > Oleaceae > Fraxinus > Fraxinus greggii. Next base: position 76 of record CAIGRK010215541.1, read on the forward strand.
TTATGACAACGCAATTATCAGTGGATGAAAACGTGATAATTACACTATTATCAAATACCCATTTTTATTTTATCACCAATTCACATCTGTCGTCTCTAATTGACATTTAGTATTGTATAAGGGCAAATACATGTGACGAGAAATGTCATGTAATATGACAAAAATCAAAACTTGTTTGTTTATCGTGAAACTATAATCTTTTTGTCAATATAATTCGATCAATTAAGAGATATGGATATGCGTCAATCTCAATTATCGATCATATTTTCATCCCACTATTAAGTCAATATAAGTCGAAAACTCCTTTTCGACATCAACTTAATTGAATGAAATATTGATCATATTATTTAAGAGTGACGATTCGTCAATTGATCAGTCACGACTTTCATATAATTCTTGAAATATTCGAACGATGTCATAGTAATGACCCTTTGCAGAGCAACATCCAATATCACCGAAATATGTCTGCCATCATATAAAGCACTATGATGAAAATTATAAACCCTATAAACTTAAGCTTTTGCGTTTGTTTGTTATAAATTATTCGAAAATTATTTTTCTTCAAATTCGTTTTCAACCACACATTTTCCAAATAAAATTATTTTGTACATGACTCATAATTTTTCTCTACCAAATAAACACTTCATATATTCAAAAAATCATTTTTATTTTCATTAAAAGCCTCAAACGTGCATGATTTTATAAATGATTGTTGACAAACTTAAACTTAAATTGTCTGCATATTAATACCTTGCTGAATTGTATAATCGAAAGCTTAAAGTATTTATAGAAAAGACAAATTTTATTCTTTAAACTATCTTCAAGAATCATTTATATGCTTGCTTAGTTTCTTCTAATGAACCCTAAATAATTCTCCTATGTCTTGTTCAATTAATCTAACTTTTTTTGATTTTTCACTGTGTTTTAAACAACAGGTACCAGGTCATCTGCAAAGAAATAAGAAGATCAAGGATGTGTAATATTGAATTTTAGACTTACGAAACCCTTTGTGGCTGTCTATAGTTTGATTGATGTTGTGTGAGCAGTGGCTTGCATTTTAGACTTACGAAACCCTTCTTCTTTGGCTTTGCTTGCACAATAAAATGATATCCATTTAAAGCACAATTATGTGTGAAAGGAATTTTCTTTGCAGCCAAAGTGATTAGAGGAAAATAAAGAATAAGGATAAAAGTTTTATCGCCACTAAAATTATTGTGAAATCTTGTCTACGTTATTTTAGTGTCAATCTGATCATGGAACTTTCACGTTTGATTGGATAAGCAGATAAAGATGGTTGAATTGAAATAGCACTCTGAAACAAAGAAACGGAATATCACTTTATCTGTTCAAATTATCTACAAAAATTTGTGCTTGAAAATTTTAGCCATTTTATAACCATTAAAATGAGTTTTTTTCTATTTTTCTTTTTTTTTTTTTTTCAGAAAATGAGTTTTCGAATAATGATTTTTTGGAGAATGAGTAGTTAAATAGTAGGAAAGGGTTTTACGTTTACGTGTAAAATATTATATTATGAGAATGTGTTGCTGTGTTGTTGAAAATGAGTTTGAGTAAAAAAATTAATTTGTTTTGGTTATTGTCAAATAGGGGCTTAGTTTCAAGTGAACACTAGATTTTTACTTTCTTTCTTTCTTTCTTTTTTTCCCTAGGCTAGATCCCTGATCAATGATTTTTGTGTTAGATCGATTGTATTGGAGATTCAATCACACCGAAGAAACTACATACAATATTAAAAGAATAAAGTATCAAAGGTTTACGTGATTTGATCAAGAAATTAACCTGTATTAATGGGAGAGAAGCAGCATATGTGGAGATTATTCTTTTCTTTTTTAGCTAAACAATCATCACAACTTTTATTCAAGTCTTGTCTTTATGAACCACAGACAATATAAAATATGGAATACAATCAACCAAAGTATAAATTTCTGAGCTAGAGCTGTAGTTAGGTTGTACAGGCTGGCCTCCACCCAGCTCATCCCGAACGCTTGGGCCCCACTAATGGAAACCTACTTTCTCTGGAAGGAAACTTCCCTCAGAGAGGACATGCCTCTCCACGTTTTTCAAACCATCTTCCAACCTCGGGTCCCAGGTAAAGCGGTTTTAAAAAGGTGGTACTCCCTCTGTCCATGGGGCTCACATTCTCTCTTTGTCCTGAGCCTTCCCTCCTCCATCAAAAGATGGAAGGAGAAGTGGTTCTGGGTAAGGGAGAAGTGACAGGAATGTGAGGGCGATATTGTCCCTCACGTGAAAGCTCCAACCTCTTACTTCAAAACTCGTTAGTGTTATTTTTGCTTTTTAATTTCTTTGAATAGGTGGATCTGATGATAACATTCTTGTTTTTGCATGATTGATTGAACGTTTCGATTTAAGCGAGAGTGATTGGGAGAACTTGACACACATCTACCGCCGACCTCCTCCTATAGTAACTTTGATAGCTTGGTTGCTTCAACGAGACTTTTTGAAAAAAAATTCTCGATGACCAAGAGAGGTACTATTTTCCTCTTCTCAAACTTCATTCTATGTGTACTTAACTGCATCTGACCTTGTTGTTTTACTTTGCAGAAAATTTCAAAAAATGGAGACACCCCACTCCGGACATGGCCACTATACTCGCTGCCACCTCCATCTCTGGTAGAAAAGGTCTGAAGCCCTCATCTGTTGTAGCCAAGCAGGTGAGGGACCAGGTTGAGAAGATCTATCGAGAGGCTGGCAGCCAAGAAGAGGAGCGACCTCCCTTAAAGGACAAGAGGAAGAAAATCCTTGAGGAGGTCCCCAAGAAGAAACACCGATTCTCCACCACTAGTGTGGGTGGTTCGATCGACATTCCTCCTTCTCCCTCAGACATCCCTACCGGGGAGAAGTTGTTAGTAGCATCCATAGATGCGGTCTCTGGGAGAAGAAAATTTCATTTGTTGTGGAGACCCAGAGGAAGGAGTCTTCCAAGAAAGTGAGGTCTACAAGCGACTCCACCACTTTCGAGGCTCCTCAACGAACTAAGCTCGTCGCGAAGAAGAGGAACAAGGAACTAGCTTCAGAATCTCTTTCCTTACTTCCTCCAAAGGTCCAACTGCAAGAACCACTTTTCATAAGTATTGAACGGAGAGGTGGTAAAACTTTGTGGAGACTAGCAACATTGTGGACGTGTTTTCCATGATGGTGAGCCAGGTGGGAAGGGTCGTTGGTGTCGCCATAAAGGCTGAAGCCCTCTTTAAAACCTTCAAAGTAAAAATCGTGAATAAAGACTCTCAGGCTAAGGAGGATGCCAGTAAGGTAAAAGCAGAGGTTGAAGCTCTGAAGAAGAAGAGCATTGAAGAGTCGGTGAAGCTCGCTTCTGCCTTGGCAGAAATTGACAACTTGAAGAAGGAGTTTCACTTGTCTCAGAGTGAAGTGGTCTCTCTTATGAAGCGAGTGGAGACATTTGATGCCCATCAGAAGCTGGTAGCTGAGGCCTTGGAGAAGGCCACTAAAGAGAATGTTGCTCTAAAAGAGCAAGTAGGGGAGCTGAACTTAAAGATTTCTGGCCTAGCAAAAGAAGTGGAGGCGGCTCGGCAAGAAGCTCAAGCAGCTGGGGATGACGTTGTCAAGTAATACATTGCAAACTTCCATTTGACAGAGGCATACCAATGCTTCGCGAAGTACTGGCAAATGTATGCCTACACATAAATGGTGGAGTGGCTTGAGGTGAACATTGAAAGCATCAACACTTCTGAGTTAAGGTTAGATTTCTTAAAGGAGGAGAACATGAGCCTCAGACTCCGGCAGAGGGTAGCCAAGTGATTGAGATTGAAAATGATGCTTCTAAAGAGGCTCTTGATGTGATTGTTCCCTTCGTAGCTCCCCTCCCCCACATGTATAGATAGGTCTTTTTATTTTTCTATGTAAATGACTTCAGCCACAATTGTAAATACTTTTTGAATGAATGAAATTTCTTATTGCTCACGTACTGATGTTACCTACTTTCTGTACTTACTGCTTTCTGTACATTGCAATGCTCTTTAGTGTAGTTCAAACCACTTCTACTTCAATAATAATATTAAACTTATGCGCGTCGAACTTTAGTAACATAGAACTTATAATAAAATCAGACTTATAATGACATAAGACTTATGTACATCGAACTCCAATAACTACTTCGTAATAACATAAAGTGTTAGGAGGTCGTGTACCTTCATAAGTTTCTGAACCTATGCACATCCAACTTCAATGATAATATCAAACTGAAGCCCCTTAACCACTTCGGACTTTTATTCGACTTTGTTTATTTGTAATTTGCACACAAGTGTTGGCAGTTAGTTTGCCTTCTTTTCCTAAGCATGGGGTTTAGTGGTTCGTCCATACTAAGGCTTCTTTAACAATTTTTGTTGTTGATGGCATGTGCAACATTTCGCGAGTACAAAGGTGGTCCATTTTAGGATCAGCTCCTCGTCTAAGTGTCCACGTATCTCTTCATAGGGATGGGTCATCTACGAAGAGGTTTCCCTTTTAACTTTTGCAATAGGAGGTACTTCATTATTTTTATGAACTTGTTTTAACAGACTTCAGAACAATTTTAACTTACCAAGATTAATAATTTTCCTGAACATGAGGTTGAGCGGTTCGCCCATGTTGAAGCTTCCTTAACCATTTTTGTTGTTAAAGGCATGTGCAACAAGTCACGAGTGCAGAGGCAGTCCATTTTAGGATCCAGTTCCTCGTCAAGGTACCCACGCTTCTTTTCAAAGGGATGGGTCATATGTGAAGAGGTTTTCCTTTTGACTTTTGTCAATAGAAGTCATTTTTATTAATTTTAACTTATGAAAAATTTAATTTTTCGGACTGCAAACTTTGTTTCCTAAACATGGGATTGAGTGGGTCACCAATGCTGAGACTTCATTAACAACTTTTGTCGTTAAGGGAATGTCCAACACTTCGCAAGTGTATATGTGGTCCATTTTAGGATCCAGCTCCTCGTCGAGGTGCACACATGTCTCTTCATAGGGATGGGTCATCTATGAAGAGGCTTTCCCCAGGACTTTTGTCTCTTAGGATGTAGTTTAATCCACAAATAATTTGATAAAAGTCAATTTCATTAGATCAAGAACTGTACAAACTGGATATTTACATCATTACTAATAGTATTTCCATAGATGTTCTGCATTCCATGGATGAGGCTGTGTCTTTCCATCCATTTTTTCAATTTTATAGGTTCTAGGCTGAACCTCTTCCTTAATGCGGTAGGGGCCTTCCCATTTGGGACCAATGGTTCATGTACCGTGTTCTTTGGAAGATTAAAATACCCTTCAGAGTACCAACTCATTCAAATGAAATGATTTTTTTTCTTTACTTTAGAATTATAGTATCTAGTCATTTTTCGCTGGTTAATTTTGCTTAGGAATCATCCATCCTTTCACTAAAATGAATTCGACGAGGGGATGACAGACCTACTTCAACTGAGGTCATTGCCTCAGCCCCGTAAGCATAGAGAATGGAGTTTCTCTTGTAGCAGTTCTACTTGTAGTTCATATGACCCAAAGTGCTTGAGACAGCTCATCGATCCAGACCCTTTTAGAAGCATCCAATTTTCTTGTCAATGTGTACTTGATTATTTTGTTGACAGCCTCCACCTGCCCATTTGCCTGGGGATGATATGGGGAGGAGAAGTGATTCTTAATGCCCAGCTCCTCGCACAAACTTATGACCTTTTTGTTATCAGACTGTCGACCATTGTTCGATACAATTTAATAGGAAATTCCAAATCTACAAATAATGTTTTTCCAGATGAACTTGGAAGTATTTGCTTCAGTAATTTTAACAAGGGGCTCGGCTTCCACCCATTTGGTAAAATAATCAATGGTAACAAGCGAAGCTAGAGTTTTCTCTTCCTTTGGGAAGAGGACCTATAAGGTCAATCCCCCATTTAGCAAATGGCCAGGGGTTAGAGACAATACTTAGCTCTTGGGAAGTCTGTCTCTGAATTGCTGTAAAGCGTTCTGTGCCAGGACCATCCTCACATGTGATTGCCATATACCCCTTCATGAATCTCTCAGAGCACATAGTTGGCTGGTTCCCCACCAATGCATCGAAGCAAAGGTAAATAGAATCCTCGTTTATACAACACATCGCTTCGAAGATGAAATGAACGGCTCGTATTTTGAGCTTCTGAGCCTTCTCTTTTTCAAAAGGTAATGTCTGGTCCTTGAAGAAAGATACGATTGATTTCATCCATAATGGAGTATTTTCGGCCCAAATTATCTCTTCGTTAGTGGCAGTAGAGGGTCTAGGAAGATGCTTTATGGGTACTATAGCGAGCAATTCAAAATCTTTACTGCTGGCCAACTTTGAAAGGGCATCGGCATGAAGATTTTCTGCGCGTGGTATTTGTACTAACTCAAATCTTTCGAAAGCAGGAATGAACCTCATAACCAGTTTCAAGTATGCGGCCATGGACTTGTGTCTAGCCGAAAAATTGCCATGAATCTGGCTTATTACCAACTGAGAGTCACTACTGATTACGAGCCTCTTTACTAGCATTTCCCTAGCTAGTCTAAAGTCCACGAGGAGAGCCTCATATTCTGCTCCGTTATTAGTGGCTTTGAAGCCGAACCTTATAGCACATATAAGCTTATATCCTCTGGGCTGACAAAAACTACTCTTGCTCCTGACTCAGTGTCCCTTGACGATCCATCGACAAAGAGGCTCCATGTAGGAGGTTTGGCAGGTTCCATCTCGTCTTCCATTTCTAGAACAGGGGTGAACTCTGCTACAAAATCTCCTAAGGGATGTCCCTTTATCGCAGCCCTTGGCTTGAATACAATATCAAACTCGCTGAGCTCCATAGCCCACTTCAATAACCCTTAAGCGTCAGGCTTCTGCAGCACTTGCTTTGGGGGGAAGTTAGTTAGCACCTGAATAGTATGAGCCTAGAAATATGGCCTCAATTTTTGTGAGGCTATCACCTGGAAAACCGCCGTAGAACATCTCTCCCGTTTACGCTTGTCTCATTATTCACCGATTTTCCTGCTAAAACGCGCCAAAATTTGCTCAAGTTTGGTGGAAGTGAACTCGGTATATGTTGCCACGTAAGCGTCACGTTTTTTTGAGGTCAACAACTTGATCAAAAATTTATTAGATTTGTGACTATTATTTGTTCTGGCGAAAGAATATAAATTATATCAAGTGTAACAATCATTATAAGGTCCGATAGGGGAATAGAGATCTACCTATATGCTTTGCATGATCTCATTAGATGTTATTGTGATTTAAGACATCTTTCATATATTTGCATCCTCCATAGAAATGTAATAGGACCACATGTGTTGATAATTTAAATATTATTCGAGAAAGATTATGAAGTAAAATAGAAGAATTGACCGTCAAGTCCAAACAAATATTGTTAAAATATGTGATTGATATTAAAATGAAATAATATAGGAGAATTCGAAGTCCTATTAATTTTCATTAATTGAGTTTCATAATCACTTATTAATTAGGTTAAAAGCTTTATAGGTAGTCAGTTATAGGTTTAATTTGCCATATAAAAATCAACCAAATTTGTTATTAGTTAACGTTACCATTAATCGGAACTAAATTAAGTACTGAGTTTCCATGGGAAAAATATTCTACTCATTCTTTATTACTTGACTACGATATCGTAAACTTGTGGGATTTTAGAGCATTAAATTTTTGGCGCCTTTGTCGGAAACTGTAGTTTTTTTTCCTTTTAATTATAGCTTTAACTAGAATTTTAATAATTTATTTTATTTTTCATTTTTCTTTCTAAGACTACCCTATTTCTTCTTTCTTTTCAGACTTCTTATATGCAAATCTCGAGACACGGTGATCTAGTTTCATCTGATAGATCAAACTTACGTTCAGGTTGAGATAGAGAGCGCGGAAAGAAGCACAACAAAATAGAAGGAAATCACAGATGCCGAAAACGCAAAGAATCCCATTGAAATTGTGGTCGAAGAGAATGCTAGACTTATGGAATAACTGATGGCTTCATCAATTGTTGAAAACCAGTCTATCATATCATATCATTCATTTGGATAGACCAAATTTCATATGAGAATTGATGTGATAAATATGTTCATAATATGCTTTAGTTCCTAAGGAGACTGAATGGCAATCCAAACACGCCTATCTAGGTTTTTGGATGTGTGTAAATGTTTTGAGTATCCAAGCATGTCTAGTAATGCAATCAGATTAAGGTTGTTCCCATATACTTTGATTGAAGCTGCCATTGACTGGATTCATTCTCACCAAGCAGTACGACCACATCACCATGTTTGCTCAATATGATTCAAAATGTTAATGAGGCCTGAGAGAGATACAATAGGTTACTTAGATAGTATTCACAACATGGATTGCAGAAATGGCTTCTAGTCCAATATTTTTTAGACATCATCGGCCTCAACAAGACCTGCTGAGCTTTCAGGTAGACCAAATGGTGGATGCCACTGCTAGGCATTTTTTTGGGCTATAATCAAGTATCAATGTACGAGTTTGACTAAGAGCACACCTTATTCATAACCAAACGAGGTCTCTATTGCTACAAAATGATGTCATTTGGCCTAAAAATGCATGAGCGACATATAAGTATCTCGTTAATGCCATGTTCGCTCCAGCAAGTTCTTGGGCTACATGGTGAACCAATGAAGGATAGAAGCCAACTAGGAAAAGAATCAGGCTATTATCAAAATGAGAGCTCCCACTCAACCTAAAGAAGTCCAGAACCTCATCGGAAGAATAGTTATCCTCAGCCGCTTTGTTTCTATGGCCATGGACCAATCTAAACCTTTATTCGACATAGACCATAGAGGAAAACCTAAGGCAGACAAAACTCTCATATTATACCTAGCTGTCTCAGAGAATGACACAAGTGTTTTACTCATGAGAAGGGAGCATGGTGTATCGCGTACTCTATCAGTCAACTACGATGTGGAACTACGAAATGCTCGTAGAAAGCTACAGTCGTACTTCCTAGAACAGCCTATAGAAGTCTTAACCAACTATATGCTTAAGATAAGTCCTGTAGAAACTAGAAACCTCAAGTCTGATGATCAGATGGGCGGTAGAACTTGGATAATTTAATATATCCTACAAGCCACAAATCGCTACCAAATGACAAGCCCTATCCGACATTGTGAATGAATTCAATCCAGAACTTCAAAGGGGCCAACAACAGAAAGACATCTCGTCTCTTTACCAATGGATATTCAAGTCAAGTTTGTTCGGCGCATAAATTGTACTAATAAGGCCATATCGACATTACTTCTGCCAGGCATTGAGCTTTAATTTCAATGCTTACAGCAAATGAAGCCGAGTTTGAAGCCTTGATAGCCTGCCTAACATGGCCTAAGAGTTGAAATTTTCCAAGGTAATAGCACACAACGACTATCAGTTCATTATCTACCAAATTAATGAGAGTGTGACCAATTACCTTCAGTCCGTGCACAAAGAATTAAAAAACTTCAAATTCGCTAAAGTAAAGTAAATCCCCAAATCACAGAATGTTCATGCAAATGATTTGGCTAGAATTGCCACCAATTAAGGAGTAGAAGAGCTCGACGGTATTCCGTTAGGACCCACTTCCCAAATGATTAAAAATGTCTCAAATATGAGATCTCCAAAACTTTGAATGAAGATTGGCCCATAGGAACATCGAGGCAGGTTGGTCACAAGTCACAATCTTTAGGAAACATCACCATTTTCCAACTGAAAGCGCATTTCCTGATAACGTCAACACCTTCCCAACAATCGATTTGAAGAGGACAAGTGTCACATTTGACGTCACACCACTTCCACCAATCAGAACGCAGTAATGGTTACCTAGGCAGCATGCAATCATTATCTAGGCTACATGATATGTCTTAGGTGAATTGATGATCTGGCACACCAAACTCAACTTCCAATAGAAACTTTCAAACGGGGCGATGGAACACATATCGAGGTCAGAAATTGTAGTATGATTTGACAAAAGGTCGCATTCTCCTATTGTTAGGCTTATAAATATGGACAATGGCTCCTTACAAAAGGTCGAGCTAAGCCATTCCCTAGACTACGCTACACGGAAAAAAAAAAAAAAAAACAAAACAAAAAAAAA
>CAIGRK010215625.1:0-30642 GCA_903798315.1 Fraxinus greggii
ATGTATTGTGTGTGAATTATATTGTAAACGACAACCCTACACACACGTAAATTGTGTTGTTACGTAAAATCATATACGATATTCATGAGTTGGAGGATACGAAGATGGCTATCCTCAACGAATAAGAAGCACTCATTGAGCAGTGGCTCATCTTAAAAACCAAAGATATATACTACAAGACTCCATCAATTCTTTCTAGACGATTCAATAAGCATGTTGTCAGTGCAAAGTAGTTTATTATAATGCATGTTTTATTTTTGTTCTCTTTCTTTTGTCAACTTAGGGGCTGTATTCAATCGAGGCTTTTAATATTTTTTAGAATTTAAAAAGTTTAGGGATACTCAATGTAATTTTTAGATTCTCTAAAAGTATTTGTATATTTAATTGAGGCTTTTATAGACTTTTAAAAGTTTTTAAAAGTCGCAATATATTCAATTAAAACTTTTTAAAAGTATCTATAAGTCCTCAAATTTCCAAATTTTACTAACTTTTAAGTAGAAAATATTAAAACAAAATCTCAAAATTTGTCTTTCATTAATCACAAAATTTTGGAAGACTTTCACCAAAAAATAATAAATAATAAAGTAACTTTAATTAATATATATTTTTTTCAATATTTCTCTTTCCTTTTCACTTCAGTAAACATTAAAGTTATGATTAAAATTTATTTTTTCTATTGATTATATTTGTTTCTCTCTCTCTCTCTCTCTCTCTCTGTCTCTTATTGTTTCTCTCTATTTTCTTTTTAATTGAATTCTTATAATTTTTTTCTCTTTTTTTCATTCAATTTTTGTGAACACATATCTATTTTTAATTAAATTATAAAATTTTATATATATACTCATTTATAATTAAATTTAAATAAATTAATTTTTTGTTTATTCTTTAAAGGTATATTTTATTAATAATACTGAACACTAAATTTATTTTTTATCATATATATGTTTGTATGTATAATTTTGATTATTATTTATTTAATTAATGCCTTAAATTTTTATTCTTTTTAAAATATATTTTTATTATATGAGGAGGGGAAGGAGAAATGGAATTGTGGGAATAACCTCGTATGTGAAAATTTTACATTATTGCACTGGACCCACGTGAATTCTATTTCAAAAGAACGTATTCAAAAAAAAAAATTGAATTCTACAAAAGTTTTAATGAAAATTTATAGAATTCTACGAAAGATTTCTCCTAATTCCATACAAATTTATAAACAAAAATCCACGAAATGAAGACATCACTTAAAGAAAAGAAAAAAGTTCGTCAAAATCTTCAAAAGTTCTAATTGCATACTCCCCCTTTAGTATGTTCATATTAACTTTGTAATGTATAAGTTTCGTTAAAAATATACTCCTATGTATAAAAATTTGTCAATCCATTTTTCACACTTTTCTACTTTATATCATATATATTTTGAATTATATATTTCTTTCAAATTATTTAATTGATTAAAAAAATGAAAAGCAAAATTTATCTAAAAGTATTTAAGATTTACTATCTAATAATATTAGAACTGTGATAAAGAAATTGAAATTATAGATATTATCGCTTTATTAATTGTTATATTCTAAAATATTCAACATTCAATTGAAGTTTTATATTCTATTCTTTTCTACTATCTAGCTAAAAATATTAAAATTGTAATAAAGAAATTGAAATTATATATCGCTATATTATATTAATTGTTATATTCTAAAATATTCAACATTCAATTGAAATTTTATATTCTGTTCTTTTCTATTCCGTATAAACAGAAGTGTATTGAATTTCAATGCATAGAAAATGCCAATTATGTCGGCCCGATTAGTTTTTGAGATTAGATAATCACATTACAAATTATAGAATTCTCTATCAAAATTACGAATAATGCTATTTAATAAGAGTGTATGACACAACTTAATTTATCGGAGGCCGGTGTCTAGCATATACTAAAAAATTTTAGGCCCAACTTGACTTATCAACCCACATAAAGTGGGGAAGACAAAAAATTCCATTCAATCCGAAATTCATGGGTTCCCGCCCCGAATGAGGAGGGGATTACCTGCCTAATCAGGTAAACGGGACGGGGACGGGACGAGTGTCATTATCCCCAAAACAGGTACGGGGCGGGTACGGGAATCATAGTCCATGTCCCGCTATCCGTCCCATTTAAAGTTAACTTTAAATTTAAATTTTTTATCAAATAAAATAATAGATTTATCATATTTTTAAAGAGAATATAAGTTGTTTCTAACAAATCGGTAAAAAAATAATAATATTTACTAAGTAAAGACATACAAAAATTAAAAGCAAAAAATAAAATAAAAAAATAAATGTGGTGATAAATGGGGCAGGGACTTGTCCAGCCCCGCCCCGTCTCGTCCCGTCCCGTTTTAAACGGGTATGAAGATGGGATAAGGTAACAAAAATACTCGATGGGACGAGGGTGAGAATGACCAACCCGTCCCATGCCAGCTCCATTGCCATCCCTAGCTTAAAGGTTTCAAGAATTTTACTTTGGGTAGATGAATGATGGTATATTTGTATAAATGACATGATGTAATGTGATTTAGGCTGAGCTATACTACGCTTGTGTGACACCCTTAATTAATGGTTCAGGACTTTTCGGAGCTAATGAATCTCATACTTTAAAGTTTGGATTTTTTTCAATAGAAAGATGTCTATTCTTTTCTTGAGATGCTTTCGGACAAACACAACACGGCACGACATGATAAACTCGGAATGGACATTTACATGGTGCAACTCAATGCGGACCGAATTGCGACTCAACACTACTTCCCAACATAGCATCATATTCATATGTTTGGTAATGTACTCTTCCATGGAGGCACAATTTGACTTAAAGAGCAGACTCTTCCATGGTTCACCTTAACATAGATCGAATTGGGCCTTGAAAAAATTTCCGAGCATAGACTTACTTCCCAACTCTTGGTAATCTACTCTTTGAATCGTGTCCTGGCGTGACTTCCCAACATAGAATCACATCCTTAGGTTTGATAATTTACTCTTTTACACAAACACGATTCAAGAGAACCATTTTTCAACACGACTTCCGAACACAATAAAACTCTACATTTAGAAATTAATTAGTAATAGTGTTTAATTTAGTATGCCAAACGTGACTAACTTCTTCTAGTCATTTATTACCACTTATCCTATGGGTAATGGTTCAACACACATTTAAGAGAAAACCTGATAATAGGAACAAAGAGTCAACACAGATGCAGCTACTTGGGTATAAATTTCCAACCATGATTATCTTACTTCAGGGGCAAAATAGTTATTTCATTCAGCAGGATATAGACTCTGCCTACGTGGATGAGACCCATCACTTTCTTTACACTACAAAGATTCAATTTTTCAGAATGCAGATGCAAAATGCATGAGAGTCATCAGAAAGAGAGATACTGAGATAGAATAGTTAATAGACCTAAAAGTTATCAATTTATACAAGAATCTGCATGTGCTTTGTAAAAAAGATTGTTTTTTTTTTTTTTGCTGTTATTGCACTGGAGATTTCATCGCCAGAGCCGCCAGAGATTGTGAGAACAATAAAACTCGTTGGTTTCTCCGTCTCAATTCAATCATTTTGTTTTCAAGAAACCCACTAAAATCTTCCCTCTGCATGTGCTCTGTTTTTAATTCTCTTTAAAAAGAAAGGAAATAAATGGCAAATGCATCTGGGCTGTTTACACCTAATGTTCCTAGTGTAAGGAGCAGATTTTCTCCATCTACAAGTATTTATCGACCTGGGTTTTGGTTCTCTGAAGAAGTTTAGAGAAGAATGCTGTGTTCCAGCATTGTTCAGGATGAAGGGAAGCTTTCCCCCTCTGAATCCACAGCTCCCAGGTAAGAAATTTTACGCAGAGTTTTTAATTTATTTGTTTGTTTGCTTTGATTGATAAATTTCTTTAGGATTTTCCCTGCAATTGTCGTTTATTTGATTTTATTCAAAGTTAAAATTTTTATCCTATGTACTCTCAATTTGGGATTTTATTGTTTTGCGGTTTTATATAATTGCTTTTGGGAATTTAATTGTAGTGGATTTTTGTTTGTTTAACTGAAAACTACTGTGTCACTCTCATTTAGCATTTAGGCAACATTTTTAATCAAGAAAAGTGTTAAATATTGATATTCTTGTATATCCGTCGAGTGAATGTTTGGTACTCACTATTGCTAAGAACTTTACCGAATAGTGAACAAGATTTTAGCTAATGAGCTATTCGGAAAAATTGATTGGTCTGTTGGTACGTGGATCATTTATTCACATGTATAGCTGTAGCTTTGACGATCAAGTAATGCCTTTGATTTCTCCTGTTTTGACCATTTGCTCTATAACTTGCTCGGAAGGAATTTCTTATGGTGGAACAAAAAGCTCTTTGTTGGAATCAAAGTTTTAATGAGATAGAACTTATCTCTTAGGTTTATTTACCCCATGTTTGGTAGCGATTAAAATCAGATTTTTAGTAAATTTTGATAGAAGTTGATGGAATGTGTGGTCGAGAAATTGTGGATCCTATGAAACGTGAAATTGAAATTAATTGTTAACTTTGATTTAGATTTTAATCAGATATTTTAGAGTCACCAAACAAGGGCTTAGATTTTCGTCAGTGACAGTTCATGGAACCAGTGAAGCATCAATTTATCTGTGTTCATATACTGTGGGAAGGGAAAAATTCCATAATTTGAGAAGAGATAAATCCTACGACAGAGTGCAGAGTTCCCGGTAAAATTGGATTTCTTTATGCAGCACCAGTGGATTGCTAGAACTAAATAGGAAAAAATATCGAAATGGAAGAGGAAAGGATATTGATTAGTAGTTTCAGTCACCCAAATAAATGAGATGATTTTAAGTTATCATGTGATGAGATTTCCTGAGGATGTGTCTTTTCTTTCTATCTTTTCTGAATTAGCACGCTGAGGCTAAGGGTCCATGACCATGCGGTATCAGTTATCCTTCAAGATGATGTGGAGGCATAGGCACAACACACCTTGAAAAGTAGCTTCATTTGTATTGCGATGGCATTTCAATTGATGAAAGTTTTATTTTAAGAGTTATTCTTTGATTCTGATACTTGAATAGAAGTTTATCTTATTTGGACTCTTGTTAGATTTGGCAAATTTGTTATTTAAAAATTAATAAGAAAACTATGAGCCAGACGATCCAAATCTTGCTTATCATAAGATAAATGCATTGGAGAATTCAAATGTGAAGTGCTTATATATGATCCACTGACTCCTTTTATATCTGATTTGATTTCAGTCTCATTTTTCTCTTTGGCGCATGCATAATTTCCCACCTTCATGAAAATAAAAATAATGAATAAATAAATGTATTGGTAATGATAACATTAAGAAATAAATAAAAAATATATATTTCCCCTCTCGGTAGTACACAGTGCTGTAGATATCAAGGTCGTACATTTGAAATATTTTAGTTTTGAAGTTCAGCTTGTTATATTCAAGTCATTTGTTGTAGGAATATTTCCTGGCATGATATCTGGGTATGGATAGTTTGAGAGTAACACTTAATGGTTTATAATAACTAACTTATTAGTTAATAATTTGTGTACATCATCTATGAAGAAATTTTCGCTTTTGAATGTTTCTCACAAATTCATATCAAGCAGATAAATAATGTTTTAATAGTTTAGCCCATTAAAGGTATCTTGTTTGCATTTTGTTCATTTTTTTTTTTAACTAAAAATTGCTCATTCTGCAGCTTCCTTAGCTGTTGTTTTCTATTTAAAGCTTTACCTACACACTAGTCTGGTACTTAGCAGTTTTGGCTTATTGTGGAAACTCACTTCCCCCCAATCATATAATGCAAAATGAGTCGAGCTGTCTTGTTTTTCTGATTTGGTGAATTAAAATGATGTTTTACATAATAATATTATTATTGAAATACTGCTTCTGAATCCTCTCTAGTACAATCTTAAAATACATATAGGCTTGTACGTAAAGGCTGTAAGTCAGTTGGATGTGGCTCCATGTCTTCAGATTTCTAATGATGATCTTGCAAAAATTGTTGATACTTCTGATGAATAGTTCTCTGTTCGGACAGGAATTCAAAACAGAAGAGTTCTTTCTGGTGAGTTTATATGTGCTGTAGATGCTAGTTATTAATATGGTGCTATATAGAGCTTAGGGTACTCCAAACTTGATACAGGGGAAATACTGAGGAATTTAGGTATGAAAACTGGTTCTTGTCAATGACTCAACAGAAGAGTTAACCCCACTATGAGTTGTATTGTACATGCATGTTGCAGGTTGGTGTTAATTGGAGTTTAGTAATTGTAAAATTCTTTTTATTGTAGCCTACAATCTGTATTTGTGCAACTAATTATGAATGGAACAAGAGCTAAAGCCACCCAATCTTGGCACTCTAGTTTAGCTACATCTGTCATCAATACGCCTGACTAAAATAAGGATGTAATTCTCGTCCTATAAATTTCTTTTTGGGTGTAATTTAAGATTATAGCACAAGTCATTACAGTTTCTGTGAAAATGGTAGATTTCAATAAAATAGTAGATTGAAGAATCAGGCTTACAATATTTAATGTGTAAAAAAGTGTCATATCAATAGATCACTATGAGTTGATCATATAAACAGTGTGATCATTTTTATCCTCTGATTTTAGTGTGCTGAGCTGAGGGGTTGGCCCACCTGTGCACATACTGAGTTTAAATTGAAGTCAGGGTTTATATTGCCAATCAAGTTCAGCCTACTCATATTCATCATAGCTGGGTACAGAAAATGTCAATTGAATGAATGGCTTCACTTGCTGGATTTAGGCGTGTGGCATGTTTTTCTAACTATCATCTATAAGAATGTTGTTGGACCATATTATAATTTATTTTGAGTTTTAGGATTTCGAAGGGCATTCAAACTTTTAATATTGATATTCTTCATATACATGTGCCTCATGAATTTAGTGCAATGTTCACTGTTGCAGGAAAAGATACTTTTGTAGGTCTCGCTGCAGAGGCAGCAAAGAAAGCTCTACAGATGGCAGAGGTTGATGCAGATGACGTGGACCTTGTCTTGATGTGTTATTCTACTCCAGAGGATTTGTTTGGCAGTGCTCCTCAGGTATACATTCGTTACACTCAAGAGTCTCTCCACAAGATTGAAGTACAGGAAGCAAACCACCCTCTACCTCGCTCCAAAGAACTTCAATCCTCACTCCAACGAATTTCTATCCTCGCTCCGATGACCCTCTACCCTTTATATAGCTTTGGCAACCACCTTGAAAATTAGGGCGTTAAAATTGAAATATAAAAACAAAACAAAAAAAACCTAACCCTAATCCATTCGAAAATTGCAGCTTCTCCTTCATTGTTACTGTTCATTGCGTTCTGTCATGGGTACTATTCATGGTATTGCTCATTCACACAATTTTACAGTTATTGTGTGTGGCTGTTGCTAATTGTGGGTGGTGTATTCTATTGGGTCTAGTTTGTTTTGTTAATTATTCTTCTGCCCCTTCTATTGTGGTACAGTTTCTAATAATGGAATTTTTCTTCCAGTTTTTCTCCTCCTGATGTTTAAATATCAAATCCTAGATTGTTGAACCAATACATTGTTGGTTTTTCTGGTCCTAGTGATTTGGTGGTTCTCAATTTTTTTATTGTGATTTCTATTGTTCTTCAGTTTCTACCTTTTTTATTGTGTTGCGACCCTTCATCTTGGTCGATGCAACCATCTGGTATAGCCGGGGTTCTATTCGACCCTTCTACTCTACTTGCTACCAGATACTCATTCAGCAACTTTTCTTAGAGCTCCGCGACCCTTCATCTTGGTCGACCAAACCATCTAGTACGCCTAAGGTTCTAACACATCATGGCCTCAGCTGTGTTCGAAGATTTTATACCCTCTTGTGTGTGTTGTTTGTGCATGTTTTGTGGGCTTTAATCTTTTGTTGTTGGTCTTATGAATTCTCATGTATTTCAAGTAACCCTCATGCAGGGCAATCTTACCAATAGGATGATTATAACTGGTAAAAGGGAGAGGTTTTTACTCCTTGGAGTTGCACTTAGAGATTTTTACTACTTCAAGTTGCAATCAGAGTCCAATAATGGTTTTCAAGAGTTGGCCATTCTAAACATAATAATACAAGTTGGCATGTGTAATATCGAATTATCGATACACCAACTTGAGGGGGAGAGTTAGAATAGGAGATATATAGAAATATTTCCATCTAGCTTATATTAATTCCTATGTTTATGTAAATAACCGATTGTAATACAATAAATTCAATTCAGCATAAATTTCAAGTCTTCACGATAGGGATTTTAAGATGTGTTGAAAGGATAATCAACATCACTGGAAACTAATATATAATTAGCCATGAGGATATTCTTTCTTTGTCACCATATTAAGAATCTAAAAATGAGTTTTACCCCGCGGGCTTGCCTTAATATCAGGACTGACTTAGGGCTTCATCGGCTTAGGGGACCGAACTCGCTCCTAATCTGTTGCATCCTCATACTATGAACGTATTTTTTGGGGTTGATTGATGAGCTTTTAGTTTCAATATTTTACGTTCTTTAGTGATTTTGCGATCTTCAAATTCAATTTGCTTCTCAGTTTACAGATAGCATACCAAATGTATAGTTAACTTTGTATGTATTACTTTTGTCCATAATATATTAGTATCTCTTGAAATCGTATTTGTCTAATATGCCAGATTCCAAAAGCACTTGGCTGAAAAAACAATCCATTAGCTTATGATATTACAGCAGCTTGTAGTGGATTTGTGTTAGGCCTTGTGTCAGCTGCTTGCTATATCAGTGGTAAAATTCTGTTTCTCCAGTATAAGGATATTCCCAAACTCTATTAATTGTATATGTCCAACTTGTTTCATTTTCTGAACAAATGGAAATCATTCTGCTGTGCAGGGGGTGGCTTCAATAATGTTCTTGGGATTGGGGGTGATGCTCTCTCTCAATATGTTGATTGGACAGATAGAGGAACCTGTATTCTCTTTGGTGACGCTGCTGGTGCTGTGCTAGTATAGGTATGGGGTTTTCATCTTTACCAAACTTGGTTTTTCTCGTTGTTATTTTGCACTGGGTGAGTTAATTATTTCTCAAGTTCATTAGTCTTCTTACACACAGGATTGCATCCATACATTCACTATATATCACTATATATATGAAAAAGTGGATCGAGAGAGACTGATTATTCAGGATAGAGTTTGGAGTCATTTTCTGGATTTCATTTCATAAGCTTCTGTATCTTAAATAGGTTTAGAAATGAACGTATTGTGCATTCGGGAGTTGAGAGTCAATTTCTCCACTGCCTTGTTTTTATTAAATTAAATGCATATGCTGCCACATAATTTAGATCCTACTTTATGTGGATTCAGCACCCACGCGTGTTGTCACTATGACAGTTAAACAGATTGTGTAGGTAATGAAGACCTAATCTTGCTCTGGTTGGAGGAAGATGATTTCAAGCAAGGCCATAGGTTGACCCCTGAATCAGATGTCTATGTCTTCTATATAAAATGCGACTTTCTTTGCCTTGAAATAACTACAAGTTACAACCTTTGACCAAGTGTTAGATGGGGTTTTGGACAAGTAATCTTTAACCAACAGTTCTTGTCTAAAGCATGGAAGATTAACCTTTATTCAGTCAGTTCTGTATAGCAGTCCAATGTATCATATGGGCAAAGTGCTTTGACTGGAAGTTGCTATGGATATAACCCTAGAAACAATCTTCTTTGTGGGGAAGGATTGGGTGGGGAATGTAGTTGGACCAAATGGTGGATTCCAAAAGAATCATGGGAACCATCTCAGCTTTCTTCTCTGTCAAGGGGAGTCCGTAAAAGTACAAAATGAAATCATGCATCCATTTGGTGAAAATTATTTCATTCTTGTTCTTTTGTCTATTAAAAGCTAGATACATTGCATATCTTCTTTTCTATTGTTGAAACAATCTATTCACGTCCAGATTGGTTTCTATTTGCTGGAAATGATTTCTTGCAACTATACTAATTTTCAAAGTTGTTTGGCCGGCCTGTGATAGTGAAGAGGATGGTTTATTTGCTTTTGACTTGCATAGTGACGGTGAAGGACAAAGGTGTGTATTCTCAATTTATTTATAGACCCATAACATATTTACCATGTAATAGTCAAAACGAGTAATGAGCAATAACTGTTTTTGCAGGCACTTAAACGCCACCATCAAGCAGAAGGAAACAGATAATCTGTTAGGAACGAATGGCTCGTTACTAGGATTTTCCCCAAGAAATTTCTCTTACTCTTGCATTCAGATGAACGGTAAAGAGGTCTTTCCCTTTGCTGTTCGCATTGTGCCACTGTCAATTGAATCCGCTCTAGAGAAGGCTGGTGTTACTGGATCCAGCATAGACTGGTTGTTTCTTCATCAGATATAAAACAGGAAACCTATAATATTTCTATACGAGCAAACATAATGTAATGAAAAAGAGGACTTTGTTCTATTTCGTTGAGCATCATAGTGTTTTCCATAAATTTAATAGTAGACAATTGCCAACATTTTAATCAACTAAAGTTGGCAAGAAAAACTATTTTTTGGCATATCCAGTGCTTGCCTACTGCGTCGTTTCTTAGGTGTTGCTCTACGGTTTAGTTACTTGCATTTAAACAAAAAGTTCTATCTACGTGCAAATATGACGTGTGAAATATTTCGTGTGTTCTGAAATTAAACTTTTTACTGGTTTTACTTTTACAAAAATGTCCTGGTTATTCACAAATATTATAAAATTACAAGGTACAATTTGGCATATTGGTATTATATTTTTTGTCAAATAACTGAAGGGCGCTTAATTGTTTCTGTCTGTGATTTGTCATAAGTCAGGTAATAAATTCGGTTGAATGAAAGGGTGCGGATGTAGAGAGACATCAAATAAAGCTAAGCAGAAATCAATTGCTATTGATATTTGTAATGTGATCTTTAAGGCAAAATGCTAAAAGCCAGGAACTTGAACGGAAGATAAACACAAGTTGTGTCATTCTGGATGCGAACACTTCTTGTTATAGTAATACACATGCATGTATGATAAGAAGTATCGACCTTAAGTCTTCAATGCTATTTTCATTTTTTTCTAGAAAATCTGACATCTTCATCGTATTAAATTGTTTTCGTACCAGTTTGGCATAGCTTTTGAAATGGGTAACTAAATTAGGTTTTTTAGCATATTGTTGGTACTTTGTATAAAGACTTGCTAGTGTACTAGACTATGTATGGTTTGTTGCTAAAATCTCTCTTTCACGTTGGATTGTGCCCGGTCTAATTGTTTGGTACAGTTTTTCGCTGGCTGCAACAACCTTCACGACAAAGTTGATGGGGGTCGCAAGGGCTTTGTATCCCATGACGGTTTTTTATTTATGTGTTGGGGTTGGGGGGTGGGGGGTGTATATTGGCCATTTATACAAATATTAGGTCAGCCTAATATTTCTATCATATATAAAGGATTTTGGGAGGGGTGGCATGTTGAGAGATTTGCTTTTTGTGTTTCTGATTTTATTTTGTTTATGATTACTCCCAAAGTGGTTAAGATTTAATCCATAACACTTTACTCGATAAGTACGGGGAATTGTATGTATTTTGCAGTAATCTCTAAAAACTGTCATTTATACGAGGGTTGACTGGATTTAAAATGGTATTGGCTAAATTGCAGGAAAACCAGATAATACGTCTGGAGGTCCCATCTGAACGTGTTATATCCAACTTGGCAAATTACGCTAACACAAGTGCTGCGCCCATTCCATTGGCATTGGACGAGGCTGTACGAAGTGGGAAGGTGCAGCCAGGCCATATAATTGGTCTTACATGGGGCTCGGCCATCATTAAATGGGGATGAAGCTGGTGCTTTAACCATTTTTTATCAATGTAGAAGAATTAACTGTGGTATTCTGATCAGAATTTTGTGTTCAGCAGTGGAAGAAGTCTTCGACCTGTGTCAAATCGTTCAACCTGAAACAAAAACATGATCAAGAATCCCGTCTATCATCGTGAATATCCAGAAGAGAGATCGAGAACTAAATATTAATGTCTTCCAAATTAGTTTAAAATTTTGTACATCCAGGACATGCCATTGAGATCCAGCATTGAGATGTGCTGTATGCACACATGGTGTTGGGAACTTTCACCCGTGATATTACAGAAAGTAGATGGGAACTTTTTAATGATGCACGACCAAACTTGGCACCTCCACATCCTTTTCCCACCTACCCCATATGTCCATTAAATTCAACCCTTTGTCCTTTTGGTGACCAGGTATCGAACAAGTCGACCTTAATATACCCTCACAAAATTTTGAGGCAACTCATTACCAATCTTAAAATCTGACAGCTTATTAGCCCAACTCTTTAGCCGAGATGAGATTTTATCCTTACAACACTTGCATAACAATCCCTCCGGCAACCGTTAAATGCATACTGTTAAATGCATGGATAAAGCTATTTGTACAAAGTTGGGTTACAAAGTGTGTTGTCAAAATCCAGACCGTTGGTTTCAAATGATTTAAAAACCTATTTTTAAAATGATTGGTATAGATATTATTTTCTCAACCAACTTTGTAACCCAAGTGTGTACATAACTCTAAATGCATACTCAATACATTGCACTGGTATAACTAAATAGTAAACAATTAATTTCCTTCTACAATTATTCTATCTTCCAACCAGAATACACACAAGATTTTGACCATATCAGAGGAGTGACAATTTCCATGATTGGATTTATTTACAATCCCTCGGTAGAATCTATCCTTTAGCAGTCATTGCAGACTAGTACAACAGCCCACTTGTTTGACACTGTCAACTAACAGAGAGCAGTCCGTCCACAACTTAATAATTGGTGTCAGCCTCAAGAATAATGACTGATTTATCAGTTACGGCATAGTATTTAAATAAGAAAAAACAAGCTAAAATATAGGCAGCGCAAAAATTAGAACTTAGAACTGGAATCTAATAACCAAAAGTAGCACTAAAATTACGTCGGATCTTGTCGGCTCACAAGGAAGATTACAGAGTTCAATAGCTACACCTAACATTATGACACTGATTATTTGTTATATTATATATAATTATGTATAAATTACACGAACAAAAAATACACGATAGTCTAAAGAAACACGATAACGAACAGCTGCTATAACACCACCCAAAAAAATTGCCATGCGGCGATGGTAAGTCTTTGCACATTGCGTCGATTGGAGGAATTGTCACCATACATCACGCAGATACCGTCCGGTCGTTTGCAGATTCTTCACCATGCTCTCAGCTTTAGAGGTGTCTAGAGATCCCTGAAACAATAATCAATGGGAATAATTAGGCTTAGGCTTAATCAGCTATAGAAGTTGACTTTATCATTGCCTCGAGCAATTCTGCTTTAAAATCTCAATAGATCCAGAAAGGCGAAATATTGCAACAATGACTTGTGTGGTAAGGTGGACTATAGAGTTGAGTATCCAAGAAGAAAAAGAGGCTAAAATATCATCTATTATACAGTCCAATCCAGTCTACTACTACACCGTACCAAACAAGCTGGAAAGGTGTGAATTGCAAAGGGCTAGCCAAATTGGCACCCAAAAAAATATGATACTAAGAGAATGATGCACACGCACCTACTAAAGGAAAAGTAGCTACAGATATCATTCAGACACATACCTTCTCTTGCATAATGGTGTGCAGAGTTCGGTGAACATCTCGGGCCATGCCTTTGGCATCACCACAGACATATAAGTAGCCTCCCTCGGAAATCATGTTCCAGATATCTGAAGCCTGTTGTGCACCACAATATATTACTAAAAATTTGAAGACAATATGCAATCAAAATCCGTAGCCTGAAACTAGTTAGATAATAGGCGGAAATGGTTGAACACCTTTTCCGTCATCTTATGCTGCACATATTCCTTAGTTGGTCCTTCACGTGAGAAAGCTATCACCAGCTCGGAAATTACACCAGCATCAACATACTTATTTAGCTCTTCCTCATAGATGAAGTCCTGAAAATTGCATGAATTATTTTAGAAAAATCTTATAACTAATGTGTCTTGAAAACCCAATGTTACAAATGATTAGTGATTTACTAACCATTTTACGGTTTCTGCAGCCAAAGAACAATACAGCAGGACCAAGTTCTGCTCCTGATTCCACGAGAGCTAATCTTTCCTGAAATTAACAGATATTTGTTCAATCAACCCATTCAGCATTAGGAGAAGCTAGGACCGCATAGGATGTAACATGAATTACTTTCTTACAAACCTGAAGGAAACCCCTAAATGGAGCCAAGCCCGTACCAGGGCCAACCATTATGATTGGCACTTTAGGATCGGTCGGGAGTTTGAAGTTAGATTGCCTAACAAAAATAGGAGCCCAACTGCAGTCAATGCTTTCCTCCAAAGAGACAGCATTCTGAAAAGCAATAAACGGTGAGCACACCCACACATAAGAGGGTTGTACAATTTACACAATGATCATTAGACTAAACGATAGCACGTCCGACATATATATGTCCTGATAAATCTAGAACAATTTAAAATATTCAGGAAATACACTATTCTTTTGGTAATTAACTATTTCTATTTACTGGCACTTCCCAGTATTTTATTCACTCAGCAGATATGCATATATATAAACCAAGTAAAAAACCAATACCTTCATCCACGTTGAGCAGATACCCTTATGAATTCTTCCAACAGGTGTTTTCTCGTAGACCAGTGCACAAGTTACATGAATTCTAGAGGGTGCAATCCTGCAAAACATTTATCGCAGATGTTTAAAAAAATGAATGAAAAGAAACAAAATAAAACAAGTAACATATTTTCTCATGTTATTACATCTCAAATCAGAAACTTGTTCATTTTCATAGTCTACAAAGAGACCTCATATCATAGTCAGCTGACATGAGCGGGTAAACAATAATGATCATTCCAAACAGATTTTGAAAGCCCGGGACAAAAAATTTCCTTTTCATTGCACTAATGTGCAACACATGGTGCAATGCTGCGAGCATAGAGAATAGCCGGGTAGGGAAATAACTACTCACTTTGGGGAGGATGAGATAGAATAATATCTAGGCTGCAGACGAGGGGCAATGGCTGCAAAGAAGACACCGAGTGAAGGTTTGGCAGATGGAAATTCTGCCATGACCTCGAGTAGGCTTCTCTGACTTGCAACTACCCACTGTGCATATTCATCCTAAAGAAAAAATCGATGCTCTCTGTGAGAATAACGATTTTTCAACCAAATTCAATTTCAAGATATGGACTAAACAGTCACACCTTTCCAGCTGGAGACGCGAGATGTCTTAGCCGACCGGCTTCACTTGGATCAGAAGCATGAGCCGCTAAAGCAATTAAAGCAGACTGGAAATCACATGTAATCAAACCATTAATACTCAGTTTTTCTTCCCAAGTAAAGAAATAATTTAATACAATGGGTTATAAACAACCTTTTTGGGAGAACTCAAGAGGTCCGCATATCGAGCAAGTGCGGTTCTTAACGTGCAAGGTGGGAAGGGAGGTAGTAGGGAGCTTCCGCTGACTGGTGTACCATCCTCTTTATCAGTGTGAATGGAGAAGTAAGTATCAGCGGGCAAATTCAGTAACCTTTCTGCCTCCATCACGGTTTCAATCAAGTTCTCACAGTAGACACCAACATGATCTCCAGTGTCATATCTAAGGAGAAAAGGAAAGAATAAATAAACAAGATTTAAACAAAATTGACGAGGAAGGAACCAGTGATTTTTACTAGTTTAACTATTATAAGAAGATATTATGTGGCAGATGATGTAGAGCAAAAACTTACGCCAGTCCAGTGCCAGAAATATCAAATTCCAAATGAGTGCAAGAACGATCAGATGCTGTAGTGTGAAGCTCCTTCTTCACAGCCACGTTAGCTCTTCAAGAAAAGTACTTATGTTAGGTCACGTCTGGGAGAGACAAAAATCTCTCTGCAAATTGAGAAAAAAGGACCACCGAGAAATAAAAGTTAACACATTCAATACCTGTAAGGATGTTGAGCATCATAAACGGTGTGACCTTTGGCGTGAATTGTTCCATTCTCCAGAATTGACACATCTGGACGATTGTGATAAACAACACGATATTCTGGGACAGCGGCAGTGTAGGGAGTATTCGCAGTTGCATCATCCTCATCACGGAGCAATTGATCCAACTCGGGCCACACTAACTCACGCCTATATCACAAAAACTCAATGAGAATTGTTGAATCTATTATCTCCTTGTTTTTAACAGATAAAGGTGCTCATACCATGCAGCAAAATCATCTTCAATGCATTGATCATCATCTCCAAGACCCACAGGGACAAGTCTTTTCCCGCCTGGAATCACAGAAAAAAGGAAGGTGAGAGGATAAAAAAGACAATAACATGATATGGACATGCACAGCCAACATGAAATTCATAATACATAATGTTCAAATAACTAATTTTTCTTTCTATCCCATTTTTAGATTAAGGAAAAATTCACCACAGAGATGCATTCCACTTTATACTAAATATTTTGAAATGGATCAGCATCAATTCAATGCTATCTCAAGAACCTATGTTGGAGCATGATGATCATCATTTGGAGCAATCTGACGGTCCAGAGATAGCAGTGATAAATTCCCTGGAAAGCCCTCATGGACATCTTTGATATGGTTGAGTTTTTAGGCATTTTTGTAATTACCCAGTTGGTTATTCTTGCTGAGTTGTATGCCAGATTTTAGAATCAGTTATTTTGTTTTGCCATCTATATATTCTTTATTCAATTATTTTCTCAGTTAGTTAATCCTTTGCTCTATATACGTACCCCATCTTTCAGTAAAGAATTCATTCTATTGAAAGGAGAATTGAGTAGCCTTTCTCTCCAACTTTCTCCTGCCTAGTTCATTTTTTACAACCTAAACTAGCATATCAATGAGTCAAAACATTTCATATGGCAAACATAAACCACAAATTTAAAAGCATAAAGCTAAAAACAAACAACAGATACCTTGCTCAGCGACTAGGTCATCCACAACTTTTGCAATCTGTTGAGAAATAAAAAAGAGAACTCAGTCAATAATTACAGCATAGAACATGAGGCCATATAGTATCATGCACATTTGGAGTATAGGTACATAAAATAAGAACTCAGATCAATCTCAAACCTTGTTGAAATGTTCGTATTGTCTGTTTCCGAGGCCAAATACTCCGTAATTGAGATTCTTAAGCCAGTCTCCTCTCTCTCCTCCCTGCGTTGCGTATCTAAAAATTAACCCCGAATCTAATGAAGAGTGCTATGAGAATTTTACTCCCTACAATAATATTTTACCTCCGCAAACCACTTATAGAACCTCGCTGCATTGTCCGTAGGCTCGCCATCTCCATATCTGAAACCAGCCAACCAAATCAACATAAATCAATGACAAAATGGATACAAAAAATTCATTGACCATCTGATTCACAGTGTATACCATAATTTTATTCATCCATAAATGTAACAAGTTGTGTCTTAATGCAACTAAGAACGAAATTATACAAAACCTACGTGGCTAAGAAGAAAAATGCCAAACTTTCTTTCTTTAACTTCTGCACATACTCATCATCATCTGCTGCATAATCATCCTATCAAAAGATAAAAAGATTCAATCAAGTGATCACAACGTCAAGATCAAAAATTTACATAGTAAAGCATAAGAATTATACCAAAAAAAATATGGAAATAGAAGAAAAACTCACCAAATCAATTACTTTAAATATAGCTTTGTCATATCTAGCTTTACCTTCCTGAGCAAGTTCCTGTACAAAGAACAATAAGAAACATGAAAAAAATGAAAATAAATAAATAAATAAAATTTTGAAACTATTACAAAAAGCTTTTACCTTGGCAAAGCCTTCGGCAGTACCAGTCTGAGTTCCGAAGAAGATAGTAACCTTCTTATTTCCATCGTCAACTTCCTCCGGCTCCGACACCGCCTTGGGTACTACCACTTTGGGCGGCTCCACCGCGTTCTTCGTGGCTGATCCCGCAGCTCGCCGCCAAACCAAAGCCACAACGCAGCCGATCAGCACTGCCACAGAAGTGGTTAGGACCATCATCAGGTCCCTGTTCTCCATCAACATCGCCACCGCCGGAGGCATCGCTGATAACTTCGCCGACCCGTTTGAGTGTTCCAATTTCACGCTCTTTAGGATCGCTGCCATCAAATCCAAAGGCGAGAACTTATCTGACGTGGATTCCATGAGTTCTAAACTGGGTCGGTGGCGGATTTTCAAATGCGTTAACAGTAGTTGTGATCCTTTTGCCGCCGGCGAGAAAATCCGCCAAACAAATTAATTACGAGGAAATGAAAAAACGAAACGAAAAAAAAAATTAGAGTCAAGGTACGAAAATTTTTGAGACTCTACTTCTGCAGAGGGAAGGGACCGCCTTATATATAGTGCGGCAATGGTGGGGTAGGGTGGCATCAAAAGCCTACCAAAACAGATTGGGGAGACCCACCTAACTATGCTTTTAACCTTGATTAGTTAAGAAAATTTTATTTTTGTGTGAAAGATAATGCTACTTTGTTAAAAGAATTTTACACAAAACTTGACATAAAAGCATGCGATGTTAGATGATTTGATAAAAAAATTGACTGTATTGCTAAAATACCAGTGATAATACATCTAGCTATATGTCAATATTGATGTTTATATAACATGATTGTTGTGTCAAATAGCAATATTCTTCTTGCTCGAGATAAAATTAGAAAACAATAGTAATGTTTGAAGATAAATGATTTCTACTTTTAGTTAGGGACAATCCTTTTTCTTTTCGAGGATAGTGACCATCGACTAGAGTTGTAAATTGAATCATGAGTATAAGTCCGTGTTCCTATCAACTATATAACAAAAATTATAATTAGTAATGTTTGAGCATCATTAATCGCGTTTTGATCTCACAACACAGACTTCTTTTGCTTATTTTTTATATTCATACTCCATACATTGTAGAATTTATGTATTATGTGAAACCTGAAGTATCAAATGATTTTTATATTTATTTATCGTTTTAACCCTTTTGAAATTTAAAGAAATAGAATAGCATTTGGGTGATGTTTTGATTTCTTGAATACTAGTCGATAAAAGATTCAGTTTATTTTATTCTATTTTGTAAAAAAGTATAAAATGTCTGTTCTTGTAAGTAAAACTCCAACTATTTTCTCAAAAAGAATTGCGTATTTCATAAATCAATATAAAAACTCAAAAACACATATAGATAGCGTTAATTTTTAGAGCACATAGTTGACTCTAGGGTTGCGGGGTGTCGATCTTTTTTGTAGGGAGAGAGGATTCTTAATGGCCGAGTTTCTATTTATATACTAAAAAATAAAGTGAATGTGAAATAAGCAAAAACATATTTTTATGACAAGAATAGAAAAAATCCCACCCCATCTCCCAACCCCCAACCCCTCCTCTTTCATTTCTCGTAAATGAAGCACTAGTTTAGAGTCTAAACCCTAATCTTATTTAGATTATGGCCCTATTTGATGCACACTAAAATTTTCATTCTCATTCTTCAACTCATTTTGAATCACACATTTTTCAATAAAATAATATTTTCTATCACATCGATAATTTTTCCATTCTTTTTCAACCACACATTCTCCATCAATCTACTATTCTCGAATCATTCTTCCAAAATAATGTGGCTCAAACACACCCAATATTTTAATTTGTGTTCTTTTCTTTAAGTTTTCAGTTTTTTTTTTTTTCTTTACTTTTGATTTATTCAAGGTTAAATTGGGGCGGAGGTAGGGGTAAGGAAAAGTCCTTAACCATGGTCAATGAGATTGGGTTTGAAAAAAGGGATTTCTTAATGATGTTAATATTTGGTATATTTTGGCATACTTATAGGTCAAAATTCAAAGTCCAAAATGTCTCCTTCTGTCTTCCAGTCTTAAGAATATTAAAAAATAAAAAAAAATCATAAAAAAGAGAGAGAAATTGAGTAATCGACACTTGATAGCATAAAAATTGAGGTTACATTGATTTATTACTTTTTTTTTAACGTTTATGGAGCCTAGTTTAATCATAATTATTTAAAATAATTCTTTTTATGTCCTAAATTTATTAGTATTCCAATAAAAAAAAAAAACATCTTCCATAGTTCATTAAATATAATTTAAATATTTTTTTCTTATTATGTGTGTGTTCGCCTCCCATTATTATAAAAGAAATGGAGTAATGAATTGTATTTTTTGGAGAATGTGTGGTTGAAATTTAAAGTAACTTTATTTGTTTGTGTATAAAATATTTTATTGGGTGAATGTCTGGTGAAGAATATCACTGTAGCAAACAATTCTTTGAAATAATGGGAGATAAACGGGCCTATATAAAAATGGAAAATTGAGACATCGAATTGTGGCAAGTGTGATGCATAAAATGTAATTTAAATTTATTTAATATTTTCAAGCTTTGTGGGTTTTTCTTTTATTTTGTAATTTTATAAATTTTGATATTTTAATTTTGAAATAAATATACTGAACATTGTCTTAGAAAAATATTATATAATATTACTTATATTACGAAATTTAAAATAAAATGCTACATTACTACTACTATTAACAATAATAATTATAATACAAAATAAATAATTACAATCAACTTCAATTTTGATAATTGTGTGCACGCAGAACAATAGATTATTTATTTAATCAAACGTCAAAATGTTGGTTTTGAAACAATAAACAATTTTGAAATAAAAACTTACCAAATGCTTGTCTAATTATTATTATTTTTAGATTATTCTTTCTTAAACACGTCTACGATTGGTTAACACAAAAATCAAAATTTTGATATGGGTGCTAATTTGGTCAATTCATTGGCATCACTATTTGGGTTGTGTTGTGAATTTGTCATGTACGCTTAACGGGGAAGATTACATAACAAAGATGTTAAGTTTAACTAATTTTAAATTTAAGAGAACAAGGTTTAAAATTTAAAATTTCAGACTTTTTAAAAATTTATTAATAACATATTTATTAAATATATATTTTATTAATTAAATATATTAAGCTCAAAATTTCATATAATTTGATTACAAATTTCATATAATTGGTCACATATTTTTAATTGATCACAAATTACAATTTTTATATGTCATAAATTATTTTACGGTCACAATTCAAAATTTTTATAGATCACAATTTGTTCATCGATCACAAATCAAAAATTTATACGTCACAATTTATTAATCGATCACAAATATATCAAATTAATAAGTCACATATTATTCATTGATTACAAATCATAAATTTTATATGTCATAGATTATTTTACGGTCACAATTCAAAAATTTTATATGTTACAATTTGTTCATCGTTCACAAATAAAAAAAAAATCATACGCACAATTTATTTATTAATCACACATCACAAATATTATAACTTACAACTCATCAGACAATCACAAATTATCAAATTATCGGTCACATACTAACAATTTTTTAGGTCACACATTATTTTTTAGTCACAATTTTTCTTTTTCATTACTCACATATTGTTTATTGGTCACAAACCAACCAATTTATTAGTCACAAGCAACAAAACAATTTGTGATTACTCCCTCCGCCACCAATGTCGCATGTACTATCACCACCTCCACCGTCCCTTCAAATCCACTACCATCACCACCACCATCTTCGCGACCACCACAACCACTATTTACACTCTTCACCATCGTGACCACCATCTCCACCAGACCACACCACCACTACCACAGACCAAAAAAATCCCCAAACCTACCATCATCGCCGCCGCCGTTGAAGCCATGACTACAGCCAACAATCACGGCAATCACCATCAATCCAAAATCATAGCCACCACCATCTCCATCGTAGTCAACAATAACGGCTAGTTTTTTTAATTTTAATCTGATTTTAATCTCTACCGAACACACCCATAAAAGAAAATACTATATTAACTTATATTTTATATGCAACAAAAATGGCTAAAAATCTATTTTAGGTTTGGTCGATTTACATACAATTCAACACAAAAAAAAAAAAATTACATATTCATGAATTGGGTTTTTATTCTGATGATGAAAGTATAAAGAAAGGCTCAACAAAATATGCTTGCGACATTTTTGATCAAAAACGCGTTTGCAAAGTTTCAATGAATGAACTTATTAGAGAGAGAGAGAGAGAGAGAGTCCTCGTTCTTTAAATGTATTCATAATTAATTTTGCATGGCCCAGTGAAAATTTCAATCATTTTGGTCAACTATTCTTTCATATGTGCTATATTGCAAAAGTCACTTCGATGGTGTTTCCTTCTCCTCCTTTTTTTTTAGGTGACAAAACTGAAGTTTAGATAAAATATTGAGATATTTGACAATATTAGTGAATGCTACATAAGAAAATTTGGACTCAAAATTTTGAGCACTCAAATTTGGTCTCATATTTTCTTATGTCAATTATGTTCTATTTGTATTAAGAATATTGTAAAGAGTACATGCGAAAGTTGTCAGAATCGTATTTTTGAACTGGAGGGATATTCCGAATCGGATCGAATCGTGAATAGTAAAATTCTACTAAATATTGATTTAAAATGATAACAAAATTTAAAAATTAACAGCACATGAACTGTTGTAAGTCAATGACTAGCTTATAATAGAAAAAATAAAATAAAATAGTAAGAAGTTTTCAACTACTTTATCAAAAGTCCACACCAATGTTTTTTTCGTCAAAATAGCAATTCAAATACGATGCTAAATATGTAACTTCTTTTCAAACATGATGTTGATTGTCGAGCATGGAAACGAATGTCTTCATCAAAGGCGTCGCCTTCGTTACAATTGAGGTCATTCGCTCCAAGCTCCTTGTCAATACGATTGCTTTCTTGGACATCATCCATGAAAAAAAATAAAAAAATCATCACCCCTTCTTCATCAACATCTCGATGAATTTCGATATCATTTTCTTTCTCGAAAAATTAAAAAATGTCATTACCTACATAATTTATACAAGTAGAACAATTTAATAAATTTCATCAGGTAAAAAATTTAAAGTAAATCCTCTTATAAAATCATTTACAAAAACTTGAATGACTCCTTTAGACTCGTGGTCGTGACATCTTCATGATCGGCTTAATCGCCATCACGTGTAGAGACTCCAAACTGATTGTGCCCAATTTTGTATTATTTTGTAGCAATTACACACAATTCTATACGATTTTGTCAATTATATGACGATTCCAATCCGATTCAATTATATTTTACAATTTTGTGTACAAATTGAATCACTTGTCCTTTTCAGGACCTTGGAATTGATAAATATATTTTATAATTTCTTGACAAATTTTACAATACATTTTCAAGTTTGCACTCCAATTTTTCAAAATTTTATTATCTGAAAAGTCAACTGTTTAAATATTATATATTTTATATTTATCCAATTGTTAAAAACTATTTCTAGAAGATTTTTGTTTAAAATATACAATAAGGAAATCTCTAGTGTTTAATCATTGGGGACTAATTCGACATAAATTGGATTTTTTTATCAATCATGATGGAACTTTATTGAATGAAAGTGGGGAAAAAATGGGTTGAGGGCCCAAAAGTTGGAAAATTGTAGTATAGGAATTTTTTTCAACCCAATCGATTAGCTGTTTTCGAGGTTTTTCTACTACTTTTATGTTCGTTGAAATTTTAAGGTTCCAAGTTCATTATGAAGTACGCAATAAGACATTCGCAATGGTATACAACTTGTATATTTTTGACAAAAAGAAAATCTTTAAAATCGAGCATCAAAAGTGAACCTGAATATAAAAATTTGAAAAATATCATAAATCGAGTACCCATTTTTCAAAAGGTGTATTCATCTCTACTTTAATTTAAATTACTTATTACCTACCATTGCTTCAATAAACGGGCAAACTTGTGCAACCCGTTAAAACAAGACAAAATGCCACATGTGACAAGTTCACTTGCACTTAGGGAGGGATGAAAAAATATCGTGACCTTGTCCCGTCCTACATTTGTTATCGAACTCTATCTTTTATTTTTGTTTTAAAAATAAAAGAAAGACGATAAATAGGATGGAAAATTCAGCTCTTGAAAATCCGAGTCGGCGTGGTGGAAGAGTAGCTCGAGCCCGATTTCGTCCGATACCGACACGTCACATTAGCGTTAAAAATTCACGCGGGAAAAGGAACCGAAAATGGCGGGAAACCTTCCTTTCTCCATTAAATTCCATTCCCAAATTAATTCTTCCAATTTTCTTCCTCTCTTTTGCGCGCACACACAAAGTACACACGCAGATGTTTTCAAGCAGCCAATTCGAATCGACGTCCACCGTTAATGGTGGAGGTGGCAGCTTCAACTATTCACAGTCTACTCAATCGGCTGATCCACTACCCACCTCTGCCAAGGTACACCAATATATTCACGTATCTGGATCTAAGATTCTAAATGGCAGTTTTTATAGTTTATTTCAATTCGATCGATTTTTCTTTGTAATTTCGTGCAGAGTCGAGATGCACAGCCTATGGTTCCAGTAACGGTGAAACAAATAATTGAAGCAAGTCAATCTACTGATGACAAATCCAATTTTCTGGTTGATGGTGCCATTGCCTCCAATGTGAGTATCAATAGAAAATGTTGCTGTTTATGTTTGTTGCTTATGAGATTTAGCATTGAAAGTTATTAACTTTTTATGACCAATAAATAATTTGATATTTTCTAGAGTCACGTTTTGTGCTGATTTATCTATCTTTTTGTAAGATTTCGAATATCTATGGTATTATGTAGGGCATTTACCAACTACCACATATCCTGTTAATGTTGCTCTGGTAAAAAGTATGATTGATAGGAATACAACTAGCATACTGAGTTTGGGATGGAGTAATATACAAGTCTCTGTGTTAAGAAACTTGTGGGATTTTATTTTCCAATATAAGCTTGTGTTTGTAGGTGAAATTAGTGGGAATGGCATTTGACAAAGCTGAAAGGGTAACAGATGTCTCTTTTGTGATTGATGATGGCACAGGACGCATTGGATGCAACAGATGGTATGTTTTCTCTGTTTTTCAATTTTTTTTTTTCAGAATTATGCAATGGAGCACTTTATTAAGCATAAAGGCAGCAGATTTAAATAATATAGAAAAATAGTTCCTTCAGAAGGCATGTGTGGCAGAAATAAAATTATGGTCACTGTCAATGTAACCTGTGCTCACGTGTATTTGAAGTTTATAATTGCTGAATCAAAGATTCATTGTAAGCAAGTGTCTATAAGTCCTAATGTAGACGGCATGTGCCTATTTCATATTGGTCACACAATGTGTGTGTGTTCTCTGTTTTTCTATACTTTTTGCTTCCATATGGATTAATGCTATTTCTATACATCGTTCTTCGTAGGGTGAATGAAGCTGTGGACAGAAAGGAAGTGGAAGGATTATCGTAATTCCAAGCTTGGAAAATCTTATGCACTATGTTTTCATTGCATTGTAGTTTATGTTTATTAATAATTCTATATATATTTTCTTAGGGATGGTACGTATGTACGGATTCATGGACACTTGAAAAGCTTTCAGGGTAATAAGCAAGTAGTGGTCTTTGCTATCAGGTAACAGATTGCCTTGCATTAGTTGATCATCCTGTATCTGATAGTTGTCATTTCCTGAGGGCATTGCCTTTGTACATGCATGATTATTCAACATATGAAGTAACTTTGACCAGTCTTTATAACATCAGATTAGTGTGATGCTGAACAATTCTTGCACGACAAGGTTCCCTCAACATTCTTATTATATAGTTTTTGACTTCTTGCAATCAAGTAGAATATGGGCCTTTTTGTTCTCTCCTGAAACTGTAGCTGTGTATTGTTCGATAAATTACTTCAATCTCTCACGCACTGTATAACTGCACATCCATCTGCTTCAAATATGCTGCTATGAATTGCAATTGTCCTGTTCAACATATGAAGTGACATTTAACAATGTTTTGTGTTTCCTTGTAAAAGGTAGCACATTTTGGACACTATTTGTGAACAACATAGTCACACTAGTTGCTAGGAAATAAGTCTAATATATTGAAAGAAGTTGAAGAGACACTAGATGATAGTTAGCATTATCCTGTTAATTATTTTCATTCACTTTGCATGAAGCACTCATAGTTAATTTATAGTTTGATAATAGTCCTATGATATTATTTTTATGTTTCCGCGGATTGTTCATGTCAAGATTTGCCAGAATAGTGTGAAGACATGACTGTATTGTAGCTAGTTTTTTTTTTTTTTTTGTAATTATGGTTTGCTTTTATTTGAATAGATAACAGGGGTGTTAGCTAATTATAATTCATCACCACCTACAACAATGATGTAGCCATTATCTCTATAGATATATATGCCAAAAGGAACGTCGAAGAGCCATGTTGAAAATGTTTTAGCTGACTTTGTCTTTGTCAAAGCTTTAATTGTGTAGGTGTTCCTTGTGTATCATTGTTAAGAGGATTGTATTTTGTATTATTGATTTGATGAAGTCAGTGTACAATAACACCTGAAAATACTGACCTAAAAGAAATTTTGAGTCGGTGTCCATGTAGAATTTTTTATGAATTTGACAATGATACCTGTGATAAATCTAATCTGCATAGAAATGTGATATCCTTAGAAGTCTTGAAGCAGCCGAGGAAAACCTCCCTCACATTTCTTCCATGTACCTGTTTATCCCTGTTTGTTGGGAAATTAAATTTTTCCGCTGTCATTTTCAGGCCTGTGATTGACTATAATGAAATTGCAAACCACTTTCTTGAGTGTATATATGCTCACAGCTGCAGTGCCAGATTACGGGTATTACTCAAGCTTTTGGGATGTGTCAGATGCAAGTTTTGCATGCACTGGAAACTTCTATTGTTTGTTCATTTATTCAATGGCGAAAAACTGCTTTGGTCTTATATTTTCCTTGTAACTCAGAATGGCGTTTTGACCCTTGCTTCATCTTCCTCAACTCTGAACACTCCATCAAATGGAAACCAAAAAGCCACATCTAATCAAGTTAGTAAATATAAGAACGCAGGCATATTTTTATGTTCTTGTTAAAGTATTTAATACTTGTATATACTTTCCCAATTCAGTTCTCTCAGGAATACAACTTGGATGGTCTCAACAACATCGATAAATTGGTGATAGAATATCTGGAACGACCT
This sequence comes from Fraxinus greggii, assembly GCA_903798315.1. NCBI lineage: Eukaryota > Viridiplantae > Streptophyta > Magnoliopsida > Lamiales > Oleaceae > Fraxinus > Fraxinus greggii. Next base: position 27,175 of record CAIGRK010215625.1, read on the forward strand.
TCAAGCACGTGAGTCATCTAAAATGCTTATCGGTGCATGCATGTATGTGGTTTGATGTGTGTGTGCATGAGCACTACACTAGCCTGTGAGATTCATTTCTCGTTACTATTGAAGTAGATAAAGTAGGTGATGTGTGGTCTTAGCTTCTGTAAATAAAATTATAGAATTTGACCTCTTCTTGAGGGAAGAATTCTAAATCATAGAAAAATAAACATTTCTATGAATTTACAAGTTTTCGAATATTGGTAAAGAACTTTTGAGTTGCCAAGAATTGTTATTCTGAAGGTTACTGTTGATGGTTGTTGTTGATTAATTTATACACGGACATGGGACTACAATTGGTTTCTCAAGCAAGTTTAGGATGCATAAACGCTCTCAAATTATTAACAGCATAATTCAGAATTTGATCAATTTTAAGGAAACCTGCCACCCTGTGTGAGATGGATAGACACGAAAAGTGGGTGGCAAAATCTGCATTGATTTCTTGATATTACTAAAACACGACATACAATTCGCATACATCAGAATTTGTACAGATGCTCTGAATGAGAAACATGATGATGGAGGGAATAATAGGAAGTTTGTCAAGAAAATTGCTGATATTCTCAAAGATGTATAAAATGAAATGTACATCTTATCTATGTACAAAATTAGAATTACAAGGTGTTCATCATAGGATGAACAGAAATCCATGTCTTTCGTATCTGCAATAGCTTGTAGATTATAAATGTCACATGCTAGAAAATAAGAGAATATGATAGGAATAGCATATAATTAAATGCAATTAGTAAGTAGGATTCTAGCCATCCCTGATGCGGCAATACACTTTTTTGATTGTCTTTGATCTCGCCATTGTTGTGAAAATTTTAGTGCTGTGCTGCATGTCTTTCCGATTGATGCTGTTCTTATTCATTCAGTTTTTCCCACATTTCAGTGTACAGGAAAAGGGAGTGCACCGGGATGAAATTGCAACACAGCTTAAAGTTCCTATGGCAAAGATCTTGTAACTCTCTCTCTCTCTCTCTCTCTCTCTCACACACACACACACACACACACGTCACAAACCAAACACTAGAGATGGAATACATTTATTTATCACGTATGTCTTTTTTAAAAACTTGCATTGATGGAGGGGTTACGCGTTTATGTACTTGAATTTTGTTTTCAACATAGATAAAGACATCTATGAGCTATATGCTAACATTTGACCGACTAAACTCTTTGGCACTGACAGGGAAGCTATCGAGAGCCTGGAATCAGAAGGGTTGATCTATTCGACAATTGATGAATATCACTACAAGTCCACTTCTAGTGGTTGAAGTTGTTGCACAAGAAAAATGTTTAGCTTGGAGCCTTGTGGGAATCTGTTTGTTTTGAATTTAAGAGGATTCCATGTAATGTGCATGAAAGTGTAATGGTCCAACATTTACTTTCTTGTTTAGGAAATGTTCTCTTATGCTATTCCAACTAATGATTTTATTTTGAAAAGTCACGTGCTACTTATACGAGCCAAGGCCCTGCCCCAATTCCCCACATTTTCTCCAGAAATCGGGGCAATTGGTTTTTGCCATCTAGAAATGTATTTTCATAATGTATCTTAAAATAACTTGAAAATTGTACCAACGAGTACACAATAATTCACATAGAATGATTGTTACTTCGAGTAGTGGATGTGGGATGTGAGAAGAATGTGATGATGGAGTAAATACGAATCTCGAGTCTTGACTAATAATTTTGTGGACGAACGTGTGGAATAATTAGGTTTGACCATAGACAAAACTACGGGCCTTTAATAATGAGACGCCCAATTTACTTTATTTCTTTTTATAGTTTTGTTACTTTTAACTCTAATAAAGCAAAGATTTTTTATCAAATGCAAACAAATTCCCCGCCAAACTTTCGACCAATACGTGATTCTTCACGTTCGCTTGATTGTTTGGCTAAGTATGAACTATTTATAAACATTATTTAGAAGTATACGAGTTATTTTTTATTCATGCATTTTAAAGACCCACTGATATCATACAAACTTTCGCCAATTATATTTTTCACGAAAATATATTTCGAATTAAAATCACCGCAAACGTACGATTCGTTAACAAGTAATGAAATGAACTTTTTGAATCCGAGTATCGTCCCATAAAAATTGATTAGTCCTTTCTATTACTGTGACCTTAATCGAAACAATAAAATTGAAGTGTTGCTGTAATGAAATTATAATTAAATTAATTTAATTCCACAAGGATGAATGACTTAAATTAAATTGAATGCAAACATCGTTGAATGTAATTTGAAGTTTTCGAATGTATGATACATGTATTAGGATCACGAATTCTTAAGTAATAATCTTTTTAAACTTAGTTTTACACTTTAACACACGATTGAAATATTGATGAATTAATGCTCCTAAGTTACCGAATAGTCTCTTTCGAGTAAAATTAAACATATTCTCATATGTGACTCGACTATATATTTATGACGGATGCGAACATACAAGAATGCACGAGTTTTTATAAACACTTCACATAAGGTATAGCGGTATATTTCTATCCGTTATCGGACCCTATGATGATTTATACCACCATCGAACCTATTTCCCTTCTTTTGAATGCATGAAATAGATCACCACATTCACACAATTAACATGCACAATAATCGTGGAGAAAATAAATCCATATAAATCATTCAAATAGTCAAAACGTGTTTTTATTCCCAAAAATGTAAAACTAAGAAATAAAAATCATATTATACAGTTCATCGTTCCTTAGTATAGAATTAACCTAACCCAACACGATGGAAAGAAGAAAATCAGAAAAACAATAAAGAAATGACATTACTAATTGAATTCTTGACTTTAATTTTTGCTTTGTGGTGTTATTCTTCATGTTATTGGTCTTTTTCTCGTGTCAAAACGTTTATGCATATGCTTTATATCGTTTTGGATGACTCTAGGGTTTAAATACGCATCCAATGATTTGTCTCCATAAGTATTTCACTCGAATAAGGAAACCAGAATTTTCGTGTCAGAAACAAACTATGCGATCGTACAGAAGAATTTAACTTGGCCTTGAAATCCCCTGAATCAACATATGCGACCTCATATGTTCTTGTGCTATGCGACCGTATAGCGTTAGGAGCTACAAAATTCTTGCAATTTGATCCTCGGACTCCATTTCACCATTCTCGACCTCTTTTCCCCTTGTTCTTCTTCCAATGCTTCATTCCTTAGCTCAATTTGATATTTGCATCTTCGCATCTTCAATACCTCTTTCGGTGTTATCTTTCGATTATTTGTATCTTAGTTCCCGAACTTTGATTTTCTTTCGTTTTAGTTTTTTTCCACTCGTTTCTCCTAAATTCCGCCACATTCATCAATGTTGTCTTGTAGTGAGTGAAATTTCACTCATGATATCAATGCCATTAAACTTGTTATTTGGTTAATTTCTGTGAGTTGTTGATGTTTTAATG
>CAIGRK010215725.1:0-12335 GCA_903798315.1 Fraxinus greggii
TCGCGAAATTTCAAAAATTCTGCCTCAGATTGCGATGGGCAAAACTCGATCGAACCCGCCAAAACCGCCCAATCCGAACCAACCTGACCGGTTTGGGTCGATTTTTTTGTTCTTTTTACACGAGTTGGATAGGTTGGTTGTGTAGGCGGGTTGGGTTGGGTGGGTCGGGTCGGGTCGATTTTTGTTATAGATTAACTCATGAAAATTGAATAAACTTGCCTAACCGAACACGCATACTTTAAAAATGAAATAAAATGCCTAAAAAATAAAAGAAACCTAAAAAGTATGAGTAGATTGTGTAAATGTAATTACCTTGGTGTATTTTACAGAAAGAGCTTACTATCCTTCCCATAGGAAATGTAGTATAAATTTTTCATGTCATGTTAAATACACTTTGTTATTTGTAGGTTCGGCTAATGATGATTGAATAAGATAATACATAATTTTATTTATTTATTTANAACTCATGAAAATTGAATAAACTTGCCTAACCGAACACGCATACTTTAAAAATGAAATAAAATGCCTAAAAAATAAAAGAAACCTAAAAAGTATGAGTAGATTGTGTAAATGTAATTACCTTGGTGTATTTTACAGAAAGAGCTTACTATCCTTCCCATAGGAAATGTAGTATAAATTTTTCATGTCATGTTAAATACACTTTGTTATTTGTAGGTTCGGCTAATGATGATTGAATAAGATAATACATAATTTTATTTATTTATTTACTATTTAATCTTATCTATTCGAATTTAGTATAATAGAAAATTAGATAAATTTAATTTTTATTTACATGTCGTCTCAAACCGACCAATACAACTCAGCCCGACCGATACTTGATTGGATTGGGTTTCAACATTTATGCAGGTTGTGTTGGGTTAAATTTTGATCAAACCGATTATATTGGGTTGAGTTTGGGTTGAGGCAAAACCGACCCAATCAAACTCATGCCCACCCCCTAGCCCCGAATTGTATCTATGAGGCGGCATGGTATGTTTACTTGTGGTCGCATAGAATAGCTTCTGGCCTGCACTCTGCTCTCGGTATGCTTGGTTACGACCACATGGGTTACACAACTATGTGGTCGCATAGTTATGATTTTTCAACCCCTTCGCCTTTTGATTGCATTAGTTCTTCCAAGCGGTTTCTCCTTCCAACACACTTAAGTTCTTGAATAATCGGTGTCCCCCTTGGATCACATCAAATGATGTTACACAGTTTGTATTATATTTCATAAACATCGGCCAATGAGTAAAATAACTATCAAAACAATCAATTTATTGGCTCAACCCGAAAATAACATATCCAACATTGGAAGTAACTTAATTACTTAATGTTGCTCATTGCAACTATAACTCTTGGATTGTCCTTTTAATATGCTGACCCAATTATCTTAGCGCTGACCCATTTGTCGGATAATGTTGGCCCAAGTCTAGGGTAACCTATACATACCAAATTTCATAGTGTTGGAAATGCATACGTGCTTTTTGAATTTATTGGAGAGAAATTGTGGCTGCTTCCATTTTCTTCTTCGTGTCATTGCCTTCTCTTTACTTTTGTGGCCTTTTTTGCAAACACCACTGTACTTGTGTTCCTTGCGGTATATTAGAAGTGGCAACCAAAAGTTATAATAGTAGTTGTGGGTTGGAGTCATTGTTTGATTGTGGTTTGATATTGATAAGTTGAACTGAGCCCAGATTCCACCAAATCGAAGGTCCATTCCACTGCACATGGTATCAGAGCTACGTTGGTGGTGGATTTTCGATGAAAATTGATCTGAAAACACCCAGAATTGAAGCAGAAACTGACTAGAATGAAACTGTCCAAAAATTTCCCAAAATGGACCTGCAATCAACGATTCCGGCCAAACCAGAAGGCAGTTGAGGAAAGGGGGCCAGAACCTTGATCTGCAGGTGGAGATGCTCTTAGGTCGACTGCGCGTGGTGGTGAAGGTCGCTGCTGACAGTAGCGCGTGGTAGTTCCGACAGCAGCGCATGGAGGCACACGCGACGTTATTTGGGGAGAATTTCTTCAAGCAGAATACTTCTAACGAGATTTCTAATGATTTGGTGTTGTTAGTTTTCTGTTCCAGGTTATATGGTGAAATTTGGAAGATTTTGGCCCTGCACATTCGGGATTTGACTCTTGCTCAATTGGTTGCCACAATCGCTAGAGACTTTAGGACGAATGTGGTGGTCCTAAAGCGGTAAATTCACATATCTCGTTATTTACGGACTCAGATTGGTCTACTTTGATAAATTGACTTATCCCAATTTAAATTTAGCATTAGCACGTCACCGTGTGGGGTGACATTAGGATTGAGGTTACTGTATGGGATAACATTGGTTGTGTTAGAAATTTAGGAATTATTTGCTATTTGAAGTGTTGATTTCGATAGCAAGTTGGTAATTTCTTTTGTGCTTTAACTGTGGTTTAGTCATTATGTGAGACTGCATTATGTGAAAATTTTGTATTTTTGTTGGCATACCTCCCTATTGCATTGATTATTCTATTAAAACACCTAAACTTAACCAATTTGAACAATCCCTTGTTTTGAGACCTTGAATCTCACGAAACCTTAGGAATCTAGAATGACGTATATTGCAGCCTTATGATTACTTTGTGTGATCTATTTATGTACTTTGATTGTTCTGTTTTTTAAAATATTTTCACATTTCGAAATTGGAACTTTCAATGGGGAAAGGAGATTTTTTTCAATTTGGCAACAAAAGATGAAGGGGAATTTGGTTCAACAAAAACTTATAAAAGTTATAGATGGCAAATTTCCTATAAATTTGACAAAAGCACAAAAAGAAGAATATGATGAACTTGTTTATACTTCAATTATTTTACACATATCCGACACTATTTTGAGAAAAGTTGAAAACTTGATTCTATAAAAGAACTTTGACAAAAGTTGGAAGACTTATATTTGCTTAAATCTACTTTTAATAAGTTGTATTTACTTGAAAAAATTTCAGTTTTAAAATGGATCATTCAAAAGATCTTGATGTCAATCTGGATATTTTCAACAAACTTATTCAAGATATCATTAACTGTGATGAAAAGGTGTCTGATACGTATACGACCATTATTTTGCTAAATTCTATACCTGATTCGTATAGAGAGATTAAAAATGCAATTAAGTATGGTAGGGATACCCTTAATACCTGAAATTGTCATAGATTCACTTAGGAATAAGGAGACAGAGATTAAGGCTGAAAAAAGGGATAAGAAAAGTGGTGAGTTGCATATGATGAGCAGTATAATGAAGTTTAAGTAGATGAATTTTGGTAGAGCGCAAGACAATAGTGATTCGAGTAGTGAGTCGAGTGATGAGGGTGGTAAGAAGAAGGGCAAGAGATGTGACAAGTCTAGTGGTAGACGGTGTTATAGTTGTGGTAAGGTTGGGCACTTTATTAATGACTGTCCTCAAAAAAAGGATAAGTAGAAAGATAAGATGAGAGATGAGACGAACATGATTATAGGGTCGAGTGATGACCGTAGTGAGATTTATTGAAAGTAAACATAGTTACTGCATGTCTGTGTGTAATCTTTTCTGCATATGTGTAATTGCTTAATTATATTGTATGGTTATATATTCATTTCAATGTGTTTGATATGTGTATTTGCATGAATTTGAAAGCAATTTAATTATTTGTTGCAATTGTTTGCATGCATAGTGGGTTAAGATGCCTTAGCTGTGTGTTGTATGTCTATTGGTGAGATGGAGTATAGATGTCTACGGGTACATTGGTAGAGAGTAAGAGATGCACTTCTATCACTTCTGTTAGGTGGAGACCCATTATCAACTTAAGTTGAGAAAGTAATGTGGTGATAGAGGATTATCTCAAAAACTTAGGATCTACAGGTCTCTCAATTAGACATGGTGAGTGATCTATTTAGTGAGAAGGGTGGGCGATGAGAGAAGATATGTGTTCTCGAGATGTGAGCAACACGGAATGGGATAGAATAAGTGCAGTGAGATCTTTTCATGGGGTCATTTATGCATTTGTTGCATATGTGTTTTGACCGTTTGATTGATAGACATTGTATTAATCTATAGTTTTGTGTGAATGTATCTTTTAAAAGATCTGTGGATTATCCTATGTTATATTTTCGTTGCATGACTATTTGTTTTTTATTGTTTGATGTTATTATCTTTTTCTACTTGGATTTTTTGACCTTAGCACCGGTGAGTATATGAAGGAGGTATGGTATGTGTTTCGGGTCCAAAACACGACGTAAGGTTTGCGATTCCAATTTTATTGGTTACTTTGATTATGCAAGTATAAACTTTGTGTTTTGGTTGCTTGCATATTGATTGGGTATCAGGATGGAGATCTGTTGGGTTTTGATACTCAATGAATTTCGGGCAATGATGTTAAACAGTTTGGATTATATTTCATAGATATCGACCGATGAGTGAAATAAATATCAATACAATCAATTTATTGGCTCAACCCAAAAACAACTCGAGTCATTGGAAGCAACTTAATTAGTTAATATTCCTCATGGCAACTATAACTCTTGGATGGTCATTTTAATGAAATGCCCAATTATCTTAGTGTTGATCCATCTGTTGAATAATGTTGGCCCAAGTCTAGGGTAACCTAAACTAACCTATATATACTCATTTTCATAGTGTTGGAAACACGTATGTGCTTTGTGAATTTATTGGAGAGAAACTGCGGCTACTTCCGTCTCCTTCTTCGTGCATTTGAATTCTCTCTGCCTTTGTGGCCTTTTTTGCAAACTCCACCATACTTGTGTTCCTTGCGGTATATTGAAAGTGGCAACCAAAAGTTATAGTAGCAGTTGTGGGTTGGAGTCAATTGTTTGATTGTGGTTTGATATTGATAAGTTCAGCTGAGCCAGGATTCCACCAAATTGAAGGTTTCGCTACACATATCTTAAAATTCAAGTCCACAAAACATAGTAACATCACCGAGAACTTACCTTGAGCCTTTCATGAGCCTCCTTCACTATCTTTCTATCTTTCTTCTTCCTCCAATTATGGCCATCAATCCAAAAGTATCTCAACACCTTCCAATCAAAAAGAAAAAGGGAACCACATGAAAAGTAACAAGAAAATTATAACAATTTTGTCAAGCCTACTAACTTGAATGTGAAATATGGCAATGAAATTTTGAAGAGAACCACTGAATGGTGGAAGCTACAAAGCAGATGTTGAATACACGAACTTCCAACATTTGGATCTGCGACCAAAATAATACTTTCAGAATTAAGATATTTGGTCAATGAATTCAACTTCGTCTCTTAATATCATGAAATCCTATTCCATGGTAATGCTTACTACTTCAACATAAGGTCATTAAAATTTTTTATCCAACTTGTTTATCTTATTCCCCATCGTGGAAGCAATACCATACACTTTCACTCTCAACTTCTCAACAATCTTTTGGTAATAGCGGTAGTTTTGTATGCAACACGAGTATAGAAGATTACAATAACTGAAATGAAGACATTGGTAATAAAAGACCCATAAATAAAATAAAACTCTCACTCACGAGACTGGATGGTACAATGCTAAGAATTTAACTGTTAAAATTTGAGGTTCCATCTTAAAAGGTCAACCTTATTAAGAGTAACAGCCGTAACTCTTATAAATTGTTTTATATTTTCATCTTTATTCGATGTGAGATTTTATCCCTTAACATGCCCCTATAAGATGGTGGCTCGTTTGAGAAGACCAATCTTGAAATCCGTATGCTGAATTTTTTTTAATCTTAATCGGATCGAATTGCTCGTTGGAGATTAATGGACTCTAACACAATGTTAAGATTTTGAGCATCCATTTTAAAAAGTCAACCTTATCAATAGGAGTAACTCAAACTCTTATAAATTGGTCTATATTTTCACTTTATTCGATGTGAAATTTTATCCCATTAGCATTAACTCCTTAAGCAGAGGTGATTTGACATAGTTTAATATTTCGAAAAACTAATTAATAAAAAAAAAGTTTCCATATTTTCATTCATATTGAAGAAGCTAGCGTATAAAATCAACAATCATCCTATTTGTACAATTTTTTTTTTGTTTTACAACCATGGTTGACAAACAACATCAAATCTATTTATTTCAAAAACTATTTTTTAAATTGATGGTACTACTTTTGACAACACCAATATTATCAATCATAATTATCAGCAACAATTGTATTAATTTAAAAATCAAACACTACAAACGAAACGAAGTTTAAATGAAAATAATGCTCCGTCTTTTCACAATTATTACAGACCTTTTATATAATGCTCATTGATTCCCAACATTTAACTACAATATAGTGGAAAATAAATGTACGGTTTCGACCCAATTCCTTTAGTTTGGATAATTACTACTTCCCATCACGTGTGTGGGTGTGGGTGTATATATATTTTCCAAGGGCTCAAATTTCACACAACATACGGGCAGGTACCCACATTTTTAAAATGATTACAGGGATCTTCTAGGTTCATTTAAGGGAGAAAAAAAAAGGAAAAAACTTGGAAATTGACAAAAAAAAAAAAATTACTGATTTTCAGCCCTTGTTAATTACTCAATACATAAAAATATTTTTATTCATAAGTAATTCACCATCACATCAAATTTAACTAAAAATTCGTAGCATTATGAATTAAAACCTAGAAACCAAAAAAAAAAAAAATGACGGGAATAACAGAAAAAGAGATGAAGACTTTCGAAATTTTTATTTTAAAAAAAAATGAGAGGGGCTCGCAAGCTGCTTAGCTTGGCCACATACGAGCCGAGCACATGGGCTAAGCCTGTGAGACCTACTTCTAGTCAATATCATTTTAGGGTGTGTTTGAATCACATTATTTTGAAAGAATTTATTTTTGAATAGATGATTGATGGAGAACGTGTTGTTGAAAAAGAAGAAAATATTATTAATATGATGAAAAATATTATTTTATTGAAAATATGTAGTTGAAAATTAGTAGAAGAGTGAAAATGAAAATTTTAATGTGGCTCAAACAGGGGGCTAACACAATTTTGGGCAGAACCATCTAGGAGAACAGATTGAGCTCATTTTAAGACCGTGCGGATGGCTTTTCTTTCACTCTTGTAAGTTGGAACCAATTTGCTATCTTGTCAATAGATTGGGGACCAACAATGCAACCCCTTTTGCGTATAACGGACTCTATGGGTACCAGATAGCGATCAATTTGACGTTATTCTTCTGGGAGTTGCACTCGCAACTGGCATATAAGAGGGTTGTACCTTGTGGTTCCAGTTGTGTACTCCTAAAAATAGAAGACGAATTCCCAAACACTACCAAATTAACCTAGTAACAAGCCTATGAATAAATGCGTGGATAATATGAAAATAAATGAAATATTCCTACAACGGGGTAAGTCATCATAATTTAATATTTCTCTCTCTTATTAAATACAAATTAGCATAAGATTTTAATTATAAATGGAGAGAAATGATCTATTAAGCATCGGTTGTTAACATAAGCTAAACAAAGGTGATACAACACACCAATTAATTGGTCGATCATATAATTTTCTAACCTACCATGAACTTATTCATAAATCATTGATCTACCATTTCATCGGTGTTTGCTTATAGCATATCATTTCTTTGTAGACAGAATCCGTTGGAGATGAAAATTGAATAGATCAACTATTCATTAGACAATAATGCTCGATAAATCGAAAGCCTTTCCATCTAGATGCCACCTAGATTGCAATCCATGAAGTGGGTTGGAGATCCTCTTAGTGGCCGCGGATGATTTTTTTAGTCAACAATAACCATTTGGCCAAGTTCATAATCGTGACCGCTACATTCATAAACACATACATGTGGATAGAGTGGTTCTTTCCTTGTTCAAAACCTCGCACAACTTTTAATGTTCTTCCAGAGCTTCAAAATTATGACGGCTACAACTTGATCAACATCATAGATGAGCAGAAAAATATGAAACATGTAATGCAGGCATTGCCATTAGAGAACATCAAGTTACATTAAAAAAAATGCTATTCTTGCATCGAAATTAGAGATTGAAACTCAGAGCATAGTTCACTACCAAAGGAAGTGTTATTCTCGAAACCTCAGCAGTCCAAAGTCGAATTAAGCATCATTCTACCCTCAAAAAGTAGCCTATTCTAATGAGAGAATTTTTTTTGTGGGTTGTGTGTGGAATATCTCAGTACAGTCTTCTTGTTGAGAGCAACAAAACCTGAGGCCATAAAAACTTATATTCAACCATGGTCAGCAGCCTTCATTAGCATATTACTAGTGATAGCGCTTATTTTATTGCACTTTAAGGACTATCTTCATGAACTCGTAGACAAAATAACTAATGGCAGCCGATGGTAAAACCTGAAAAATTGAAACATAAAGAAGAACGTGAATTTAACATGTTAAAAAGGGGATTGTGATGATAAGTATTTCACCTAATGCATTACCGTCTATGGATTAAAAAATATTCTACAACAATGAGCAAAAATAGCAAAGGAACGTGAGTGCAGGTTCCAGCGAAGCTTAAATCACAATTAAGCCAGTCAAACATTCTTTTTATCTATACATTTTGTATGATCCACAGACACTACCTACTTATCATCCGAACATTCCGTAGGATCCACCACTCATGAGCACTTAAAAGTATTACCAAACTTATTGGAATAGCACTCTAAAGAACATAAACTATTGTGTATCTTTTTTGTGCTTCATCTTTACTTATTGGTCTTGGATCCTAACAATGATATCACCAATATGTATTATGTATACCCAACAAGATAATCAAGTCCAAAAAGCCAAATTAAAGAAGTTTGATATTTGAAAACAAAATTAAGGAAATTCTCATATTAACTTGAGATATTATGCCTTTTGTTCATCAGATTAAGAAGTTTGAAGACAGCTAAAAATTTCAATGCGTATAGGGAAGGTAGCAGAAAGGTGTGCCTCTTACCTGTAATAAGCTCGGGATCAATCCAGCATAGAGTGCAGGAAAGCCACCGTGTTCGACTATCTTAATGCAAGTGTGTAATGCATTCATCTTCGTTGCCCGTACTTGCATCTGAAGCTGTCTTCTCACAACTTCAAATGGGTAAGTAGCAGCTTCAGAACATGCACCGGCAATTGCTCCATACATCAAAGTTCTTACTGGGCCCAGCTCGAGTTGTTCGAAAGCATTCAAATCTTCACGTTGTTTTTTCATATGTTGAATCCTTTTTATTCCTTCGGGTGAATTCAGATACGCTGATTTTAATATATCATAAACACCGTAAAAAACAGCACCAGAAGGTGCCATGCTGATGATAGAGGGAACTAAGCCCTTGTAAAGAGAAAAGAATCCTTCAGTTCGGATCATGTGGCGGAAAGTACCAATTAATCCTCCCAAGGCTTCACCCCCTGGAGCTACCATAACAGTCCTGATCTGAAATATTATGAACAAAACACATATTATCCAAACATAAGTAATAGGATGCAATAGCTTAATTTGATCTCTTTAACAAAAAATAACTCTTTAAATTAGTTAATTAATTCTCTCTTGTTCAAATGATTAACCACAAACAACTTCCAACTACGAATTCATAATAGGTACATGTAGCAACTGAGAGAAAAAAAAAATCGAGTTGAAGGCTTAAATTACTCGATTTGTTTTTACTTTTTATGGACTGTCATTACAATAATTTACTAAATCCTCATTTGCATGGATCTGGAGCTGGAAATCAGGAAAGTTAACAATCAGTTTGATCATATTTACAACATGATGGAGTCTTCTAGATAAAATACCAGCCTCTGAGAGACCTAATAAGAATTCCTAAAATAATCAAACTTAGCCCCAGTTCATCCCATATATAAAACAGTGGTTGGATGAGGGTCTTATAGAAATTAGAATGTTGCTCATTACTTATATTACTACGAAAACTAGATTCCACGTTGTGAAAAATAGAAAACAATTTCTCCATATAAATTAAATATAACAGAGCAAATTCCAAGGAGCACCAAAATGCCCTTGAAGTCAATAAGTGGTCGGTGTCAAGAAAAATGAAAAGTTACAGTTTGCCAATTATTTGATAACTGTTGAACAGCAGAGAGTAGGATGAACCATCAAAAGTTCAAAGGATTTTCTTCAGCTTTAATTGCAAAAATGAGCGCTTCCATAATTATACACCAACTTCCATAGTATGGTGTGGTTTGATCAGTCTTAGCTTACAGGCCTTTCACTGAAGCAGAATCTAAAAACGATTAGATACTTGAGAGATATCTTCAGAAAAATGTATGTCACCAGCAAGTAATCACAAAGTAAACAAAATTTTCGTATGTCACTCACAGTGTCCATAGGTATACAGAGAACAGTTGCAGTAATTCCAGCAGCTGCACCAGCAAGTAACCTTTCAAAATTTGTTGTCTCCTCATTTCCAGACCACTTGAGAAGCTGATTTCTGTATGTATCGTATGCATAGAAATTGATAGACTTAAATGGTGCTGTACGTAAAATATTGACAAAATTTCCTTTCCAAAATCCTCTGAGCCCTTGAGAAGATGCTATTGTCTTAACGAGTTCAAGAAGATTCTTCTGTTCGCCACGAACAATATACTCCAGCTTTAATCTCTCCAATGGAGCAACAAAAGTTCTGACACAAAGGAGGTGCCAGAGATGGGAGATACATAAGTTAAACAGACTCAACAGATGATATGCTACGTATTACAAGTTACCAAACAGCCAAAACAAAGCGTCACTATATATCGCAGTACTGTGAGCTAGTTTATTGCAGCCATAGATTCGACAGGCACATTCAATTCTTAGAAGGTGCAGGAGATACAGAAGTTTAACATACTCGGTGGATTTAGATTATGTATGCTAGTTATTGCACAGCCAAAAACAAGATGATCATATCACACATGGTCCACCATGTTCTATGTAAGCGCGTATGCCAGTTTATGATAGATTTGGATCTTTAGCAAGTTGCTTGCTTTAGAACAATGTCACCCAGACCATTATGTATTAAGAATTTAAAACATTTCAAAGGGAACGCTAATTGGCAAATGAAGCGGACTCATAATCTGAAAATAAAAAGCATATTCAGATATCTCTTAATCTGCTAAAAAATAAACTATTGCTTATTAGATTTGACTTAGCCTTTTTTCGAAGGAATAGATAATGTGCCATGGAGTTATAGATAATCTTAGGCACTAGCCTCAAGGGTCTAAATTTCTATCACCATCATCAATGGGGGTTGTCAATCACCCCAGATGATCCACAGCCTGAGCTGGGTTCAGTTTCTCATCACCCCAATGTATTGTTCATTTCTCTTGGCCTAGGCTTCCACGAGTAGTTTTGTAATAACCTCTAGTCATATTCTTGATTATCTTCTTCCCAAGTATAGTTCCACTAACTTAGGAAAATCATTAAATTTAAGTACATTAAGCATCTAGTGTCCTTATGCCACAATGCACAATGCCTTTCTAGACACTGCCAGTGTAAAGGAAAGTTAACAAACGCCCCCATTTTTAAAACTTATTTATCCCCAAACTCATTTTCAACCGCACATTTCATTGACCTTTTATCAAAAATCTACTAAAAACCTGATTTTTATCAAAACCAAGAATTGCATGTAGTAATAAGCATTAGTTCACTGAATATTATCCTTTTTCAATAATAACTAATATAACAGGCAGCTTATAACAAACATTTCTTGTATCATATACTTTTGTATTTATACAGGCTTATATAAATAGGGAGAAGCAAACCTCGAGACCATGGCAGCAACGGCGCCAGCCCAGAGATGCATAGCAGTGTTCAGAGTACCACCTCCTCTGTGCAGCCTCCCCTTCTTCTCGTTAACATCCTCCTTAAACGCCACCGTTTCACTCTCATTCCCATTCTCCCTCTCCCCGCTCTTTTCCTCTATTTTTCCTACAACGCCACCGGACACTGACTCCTCCGCACCAAACTCTTCACCATCCTTAATTGACGAAAGTGTTGCCGACAAAAATCCACCCCCGCCGATCAGCGGCCCTCTCCTGCGGCTCCTCCCCCTCCTCCGGCAACACGAAACCGTCACCGAAATCGATTTACTCGAAGAAACCAAAGAAACAAATGATGCAGGAACCGACTCTTCCAAAAACAACCCACCTCTTCCAACAACACTTTCAAACTGCAAATTATTCTTTGATCTCACATCGGCATTAATTGCAATCAAATTCTTAAAAAAATGATCCAAGTTATGCATTTGCAATAAAATACAATTAATACAAACACTAGATCAAAATTAAGATCAAATTGATGAGTGCCTGATTGAATATATAGAGAGTGCAAATATGTGATTGAATATATAGAGAGTGCAAATATGTGATTG
>CAIGRK010215799.1:0-14998 GCA_903798315.1 Fraxinus greggii
CTCTAGATTTTTCTCTCAATATTCAACCTTAGAAAAACGTGCATGTGAGTTCTGATATTTATATGTAGGTCAAGAAACAGATGGATCGGGTAAAAAGTCTTGAAATCGTGAAATAAAAATTTTCAAGACAGTACTGTCACTCGAGCGAGGGCCCAGAGACAGTCGAATGACAGAGTGTCGCTCGAGCGAAGGAGAGATGACAGTCTAACGACGATGTTTCTGCTTTTATAGTTCGAGCCACCCTTGACGACAGTCCAGCGAAAATCCGGGTTATTTTCCTCCTTATTCCAAACTTAAAACCCTAGACCTAATAACTAACTTTTGAACTAATTGTACATTACTCCTTGAACTTTTACAACTTATCCAATTAAGTCTTTCTGTCCACAGAATTTACCAATTACATAAATCAACTAAAACCTAAGATATCATATTTGGTATTATATGCCTTATTAATTTATATCATGTAATGAATACATTTTTTTATATTATTATCATTATACAGAGAATGAATTGCATATGATAACTAGAGATTATGAGTCAATTAATATACAGTGAGAGGTAGGTTGGGAACTGATATATGTTTTTGTTAATACTACTAAGGATTATTGGCACAAAACTTAACCTTTAAAGTTCATTGTGAAAAAGGTCTCAACCTTGCATTTTTTTTTTATTTTTTGCATTTTCACTCCTATTTACACATTTCATTGTGCAAATCATCATTTCTATCTAATTTCTCAATAAAAATATGTAAAATGTTGAATATATCCTCCTATTTAAAATAAAATAAAAATAAAAATAAAGAAACAAAATCCTAGATTTCAAATTAAAAACTTCCCAATCCACCAATGCAATTAGTTCTTTATTTTTCTTTTTGTTTTATTTAAATATGAGCGTATATTCATCATTTCACATTTTTTTTTATTGAGAAATTGAATGGAAACGGATGGAAATGATGATTTCTGTAATGAAATGTGTAAATATGGGTAAAAAAATGCAAAAAAAAAAAAGTAAGATTGGAATGCGTTGCGCAATGAACTTCAAAAGTAGAGACATTTTGTACTAATAACTCATACTGCTAATATAGAAAATTATATTTTAAGAATGATAATATATAGATTCTTAAGGAACTATTTCTTCTTCTTGTTTCTTTCCAAATTATTGTTTATGGCTTAAGTAGCTATGTTGTACTCTTGATAGTTGTTGTACTTTTATTGGACTTCGTCAGCTCCAAATTTATAATGAAAAATTTCTAAATTTATAATTGGCAATGTCCATATCCAAAATCATGAGTTATTGAGTTAAAATTTCAGTCAAAATAGTTTGGGATTTGTAGGGCCCTAAAAGGAGTCAAAGGCAATCAAGACGATCGCTCACTTGTCGTGCATGGTGCCCTCAAGCACTCAGAACATGGATCTTGTCGCTCGCTTGGCGCTTGAGTGACGGACCACCACAAGCTTGGCGTGAAGCCCAGTGCTCAAGCAACAGTAGAACTCGAGATCAATTTTGATTTGATTTTAACACAGTTTTTCAGTTCTATTTTATCCCTAAATACTATCCATTATAAATTTACATTCCATACTTTGTCCAATTGTGTGGTTGAACATTAATTTCATTATAGATATCATTATTTGAAGATCAATTATACATTCACAAAGATCTTTATTCAACCCCAAGATCATTTCTTCATAAATCCATCCCAAAC
The DNA here is from genome assembly GCA_903798315.1 of Fraxinus greggii. Classification (NCBI taxonomy): domain Eukaryota; kingdom Viridiplantae; phylum Streptophyta; class Magnoliopsida; order Lamiales; family Oleaceae; genus Fraxinus; species Fraxinus greggii. Next base: position 1,703 of record CAIGRK010215799.1, read on the forward strand.
ATTGTTTCAATATTGGTTGAGCCTTATATTCAGTAAAGAGAACATACTTTGAAGATCAAATCCATATTCTAATAATCTCTTGCCTCAACCGCAAATCAAGACATAAAATTTCATTGGATCAAACACCGAGAACCCCCACCTTCACCTATATGCCTTTAGAGTTTTGAAATTTAGAGAAAAAGGCACTTGGAGTTCCAACGTTCCGGAACGAGTTCGTTCTTAGTGATTCACACGGAGGAAAAAGCAGTCCATAGTTGCTAAGAAGTGAATGTCACAAAATCAAATGAGTTCCTTGGTGATTTACAAGTTAGATGGTCAAAGTCAACTAAGGTTTAACAAACTCTAGACTAATTGTAAGTTAATTTTTCTAGTACAGATAAGTTTGCCTAGAGGTTTTTTTTATCCTTAGAAGGGGTTTTCCTTCTTGATCATATCTCGTGTTATTTACTTTCTCGCTTTTGATTTATACATTTTTGTAATTGTTTAAACTTAGGGTTAACTAGATTAATTACATTAATCGTGTAAAAATAATAATTAAGTGACTTGTTGTTTGTTATTGATTAATTCTGTATATTTGGAAGTGTTATCAAAACTTAATTGTGATCCTTGAACCTATTTGTCTAGATGAATCAATCACTTTTCGTTCCTCCTTATACTGACAGTAGTAATATATCTATTGGAATTTTAGAATGAGAGCATTTCCTAAATTTAGGATGAAAGGGTTTGGGTTGGATCATCCCATCTACATCAAATGTTGGTGTTGTCATATCTCTACTTAGATAATGATGAGTTAGCCAATTGTAACTGGAATAGTAGAGGTACACATGTCATTTTTATGGATGTTTACTCGAAGTGTTTAAATGGGTATATATGTGTGAGATTGTAAAAGAAGCTTGGGATACATGAGAAACCATACACGAGGGAACTAAAATCATTAAAACCACAAAATTGCAGATGTTGACTGATAAATTTGAGAAAATTAGGATGAAAAAGATGGTGAGTCTTTTGATGATTTCTATGATAAATTAAATGATATAGTCAACACTAGTTTTAAGTTCGGTAAGCGGTGATAAGTGTGTTTTTTACTTACTTATTTGATACTTAAAATAACCTTATTATTGATTACATGAGTGGATTTCGATTCACAATTGTGTAATTGTAGCTTTTATAGATAAAAATCCCAAATTGAAGGAGAAAATGGCAAAAGGAAAGGAAAGGATAAAAGGATACAAAAATATGAAACTGGGACCAAGTTGTACAAGTTTCGAAAGTTGAAGGACTTTTGATACAATTTATTGAGAGCATAATTGAAAGAAAAGTCAAAATTTGAAGACAAAAGTGTATAAGATTAAAATTGAAAGACCTGACTGCAATTAGGCTGAGGATTGAAGTCGGAAAGAAACAACAGCAAGGTATAGCGACCGCATTTCTTATATGGAATGCCCATTCTCTATACATCCATTCAAGAGTTAAGAAGAGAGTAAAATAGGCCATGATAAAGGGAGAGAAAACCAAGCGTTAAAAAAAGAGAAAATTTGGGGGGAAATCAAGATTATTCCATTTCATTGCTTCAAGAATCTATCAAGGGGACTGGGTTTACCTTTTATCTTGTATTTATCTTTTATTTTCTTTTCATTTTGTGCGTTTGTATTAATATAAACTAAATTATTAATGTTGGGATGAATGAAGGAACTTAAACTAGCTTGATTAATTCTAATGTTTGCTTTTTAATGTTAAAATATTTATTGCCATGTGTATTTTAGATCAATATAGTAAATGCCCTAAGTTTTTATAGGGGATAGAGATATGCCTTTAATTTTAGGTGATCAGTTGAGCTATACTTACAAATATTTAATGCGGTTGTTTGTGGTTTAGGTGACATAGAGATATAGTAGATTAAACCAATCAATTAGTGTTAATTTCACTCGAGAAATGTAATTAGGTAAAATTGAAAAATGGGGTGTGACATGATTAATGAGTAATTTATTAATTTTTATGTTGAAAAATTAAATAAGTGACGGTTAAGTGGAATCATAATTCATTATTTAATCCTTAAAACCTTCCTAAAATTGTAATATGATGTGTTTTGAATCGGATTTCAACTTTTTTTTTTCTTTTATATCCAAATTTAAATTCATGTTGTATGGTTTTTCAATTGTAGAGAATTAAAATGATTAGAGTAGTATAATTAAAAGTAAACATTCATCAAGGGATTGACTCGGACTCATAGTCTACTTTATTACTTTTCAGCTATATTTGCATGATTCTGACATTGGTAAATTAACAAAATTTGTGCAATGAATAACCTCTAAATGGAGTAGAGAAATATGGTTGAGAAGATCCGTTAAGTAAAATTGGTTACTCGATGCCTTTGGACAATATTTGCATTTGTGCACTAATGTATTCAAGTCGAAACTTTTTTAGTTTATACAATACTTAAGTTGTTGAAAACAAACACTTGATAATTCTAACGAGAGTTACGTGCTCGCAGGAGATTATGCACCTGACGATTAGGATGAAGACATCAATCTTATGGGAGATGGTACTCCCTTATTGAATGAGAATGTACTTGTCAAATATTATCATCAACTTGTCAAGTTGGATGAAGATGACATGCTTATGGGAGATTACATATATTAGGATGAAATTTAAAAGTGGGGGTATGATCCACTTGAATTAGCTTATAAGAAAAACTTTCCATTACTTATGGAGTTCGATTGTGGACCAGTCATTCAATTCAAGGAGATATCAACCCTCAATATTTTTATTTTGTATTTTTGTCATTAGATATAATTTTTTAGTTATATATTTTTTTGAAGTCCTAGGTTTATCTTGGTTCTCAACGAGCTTGATGGTTCATTTTGACTATGTTCACACTGACGAACTTTGATTTTAACCCGCTTAATTTATTTCTTTCTTGTGATTTTGTAAGACACCACAAGTCATTCCGTCATATGCATGTTGAAGGAAATGATTTGAAATCAAGTTGAGGCTTGATCACGAGTTTGGGAGGGATTATAAATGAACTTATCAAGAGCATCACAAGTCCAAGTTGAGCATTGTCACCTCTTTATCAAATGTCGAATCTTGGAAGCTTCGTTACCCTCTCTTATATTTTATTTTGTTCTTTTACACATTGATGACAATGTGCGATTAAGTTTGAGGTGATTGTTTACTTTGTGTTGATTGTGTATGACATGTTAGATAGTCTTGCTGGCTAATGATGTTTTCATGTTTAAAATGGTTATTGATTAATGTGCTATAACCAAATATGCTTTTTGTGCCAATTTTTTTTTTTAAAAATTGCCTATCCACGCAAAATCTTAAATTACTTTGAGCACAATAGTCATGATCAATTGTTGTCTAGATCTGAAAATTATTGATCGATGGATGGAGTTTTGAATTGGTAGAATTGCCTAACGGGTAAACGGGGCAGGGATAAGACGATGGTCATTCCTTCGAAGAGGGTATGTGATAGGTATGGGAAACATAGTCCCCACCCCGTTATCCATCCTGTTTAAAGTTAATTTCAAATTTAAGTTTTTTATCAAACAAAAATAATAGATTTATCATCATTTTTAAAGAAAGCAAAAGTTATTTTTAACAAATTAGTAAAAAAATAATAATATTTACTAACTAAAGACATAAAAAATAAAAGCTAAAATTAAAATAAATAAAAAATAAAAAGAAAAAATAAATGTGGCGATAAATTGGACATGAGACATGTCCCGCCCCGAACCCACCCCATCCTGCTTTAACTGAGTAGGGGGATGGGATAAGGTAATAAAAATACCCGCTGAGATAGGGGTGGAAATGGCCGATACATCTCATACCTGCCCCGTTGTCATCCATTTATTGACCTACATGCTTTATTACTTAACCTTATTGTGAGATACGTTTTGGGGTTGTCAATCCAGTAAAGGAAATTATTTGGAAATGTATTGATTCTATGCATGTTGAAAGTATTTGTGCGGAGCATCTTTGACTAAAAAGTATAAAATGGGTGATGACCACATGCTAGGGATCTACGCCTCGTAGTTTTTATGGCTAAAAAAGAGTATTGCACTTGTTAATTCTTGTCTCACTTTGTAGTTGTTTTTACTCGAATTATTAAATCTGTAGAGGGATCTTGAAATCTGGTATCGTTGGTCTTTAAAAATTGGGGAGTATCGACCTAAAATCTGCTACACAATAAAGAAAACTTAAGTGAGTGAAGCCAATCATGAGATTTAATTGAAAATTTTGATAGAAAATGTGCATTTGTAATTGATGTGAGGGTTTAATAACAAGTTGTTTGAATTACTCAGTATAAACTTAAATATTGAAGAACTCCAAGTTGGGAAAAATCATCGCACGACCAGATGTTGGCATTTTTTATTAGACCCAACCAAATTAGAGCTAGAAAAAAAGTGCTTGGAGGATGCGAATCTCACGAGCAGTAAAGGAAAATATAACCACAAAGGGTCAAGTTGGCACTATAAACACACACCAATCAAACATTGGATATGCTTAAATTATTTTTATCAGTATTATTTTGAGTTATATTTGTGAATTGATTATACAATTTTACACTCATAGACATTTTGGCAAGTTGTCAACATTGTTTATTTTTATTCCATGAATGCATGATTGTGCTAGTAGATTATCTTGCTCGAGACGAGCAAAAATTTAAATTTAAGGGTGTTTGATAAGTGTACTTTTACACACTTATTTAAGTGTACTTTTACACACTTATTTAAAACTTAAAATAAGCTTATTATTGATTAAAAGGAGTAGATTTCTACTCACAATTGTGCAATTGTGGCTTTTGTAGGCAAAAATTCCATATTGAAGGAGAAAAAGGCTAAAAGAAAGGAAAAATTATTAAAAGCGTACAAAGATATGAAGTTGGGGACCAAATTGTACAAATTAGATAAGTTAAAGGACTTGAATGCAAATTATTGAGGGCATAATCGAAAAAAGAAATCAAAATTTAAGGATCAAAATGCATAAGATTAAAGTTGAGAGACCAACTGCAATTAGGTGGAGGACTAAAACAGCAAAAAAATGACGGCTAAATTGGAGAATCTTTTGGGGGCCTTTTGGACATTTTCTACGGCTCATTTTAGGGTAAATACCCCCATTTTTTGTATTGAATGTCCATTCTTTACACACACATTCAAGAGCTAAAAAGATAGTAAAAGAGGCAAGGAAAAAGAAGAGAAAACCAAGCAAAAGAAAAAAAAAAAAAAGAGGAGGAAATTTGGTGAAATCAAGATTATACCATTGCATTGCCTCAAGAATCCATCCACGTGATGGGTTTTACCTTTTATCTTGTATTTATCCTTTATTTTCTATATTTTGTAATGAGATTCTTTACCATTTTCATTTTCTGTTTTTTTATTAACACAAACTAAATTTTTAATGTTGAGATGACTGATAAAACTTAACCTAGCTTGTTTAATTTTAATATTTTCTTTTTAACGTCAAAATATTTATTGTTATGTTCATTTATTGTTGTATTTAATGATTTGTATTTATTTGGCCAATAAATATTTGTATTGAGTTATGTATGCAATTATTAAGAGCTTGTTGTGCATTTTAGGCTAATATAGTAAATGCCATTGGGTTTTGTTGAAGATAGACCTTGACTATAGGTGAACCGTTGAGCTATTTTCACAAAAGTTTAATGACGTTCCTTGAGTTTTAATTGATATAGAGATATAGTAGGTTAAACCAATTAATTAGGGGTTAATTTCACTCGAAAGATGTAATTAGCTAAAATTGGGAAATTGGGTTAACATTATTAATGAGTAATTTATTACTTTGCATATTGAGAATTTAATTAAGCGACAGTTAAGTGGAATCATAAATCCCAACTAGTTAATCCTTAAAACCTTCCAAAAATTGTAATGTGGTGTGTTTTGAATTGAATTTCAACTTATTTTTCTTTTATTTCCTAAATTGAATTTCATAGTGTGTTTTTTTAATTGTTAGAATTAAAATGATTAGACTAGTAATTTAAAGTAGACATTTCTCGAGGGATCGATGGATCAATTCGGACTCATAGTCTAATTTATTACTTGAACGCGACATGTGCACTTGCGGTTTGTAATTTTAGCGAAAAAGCAAATCCCCGAGGCTAAGATTGTGAGGAATGTCAGATCCCTACCTAAGAGATTTAGACCTAAAGTCACTATTATTGAGGAATGCAAAGACCTAGATACCCTCAAGATACAAGAACTTGTAAGATCGCTCCAAACATATGAACTTAGCCTACCTTAGTTTAAGAAGAATAAATCTTTAGCCCTCAAAACTATTAGGGAAGCAGATAGTGACACCAGTGACGATGACAAACTTAAGGATGAGAAGCTTCCCTACTTTGGAAAGAAATTTAAATACTTCTTTAAGAATAGTAAGAGACCTTCGAGAGATTTACAAGTGAATATAGTACATTCAGGAAAGATAAAAGAGAGAAGAGCGATATTAGAGATATCTGGAAGAGGTCTATGAGGTTTAATGAGTGCCACAGGTTTTGGTCATGTTAAGTATGAGTACCCAAGTTATAAGAAAACTCTGGGTAGTATTATGAATACTACTCTCACTGATAATGAATCTAACTTTGATAATTAAAGTGAGAACTCAATCCTGATAAGAGAAGAAATTATATAGCATTCACTTTTGAGGTTAAAAGTGAGTCACTTGAGGACATAGAGCAATCTGACTCTTCAAAGGAGAAATCAGGAGATGTGCACGACATTTATGAGGCGTTCGACGAATTGTTTGAGGGGTGCCTTAAGTAGAGAAAGAATTTTTAGAAGTTAAGGTTAAAACTCTTACTAATGACTTTGAGAAATCTAGTGCCCAACTTTAATCATTTACTAGTGGTTCTGAGAAGGTTGACATTATTTTAGGATTAAACAAATCTAATACACATGTTGCTTCATCGTCTAAAACCAACGTGGCTCCTACCTTAGTTAAGTCTAAGTAAGTAGCCACTAGACCTAGAGTATCTATGTAACATAAGGTTCCTCAACCTAAAGTTGGTCCTAAGTTCATTCCCACATGCTATAACCGTGGTATTTTAGGTTACATTAGACATAAGTGTCATAAGCCCTTGATTAGGAACGACAAATAAGATCTAATTACTCGTGTTAGATTCGTGCCTAATCAAGTGAGTCACCTAACTGAGTTGACACAATTGACTATGATTAAATATTCTTCTAAGAAGGTTTGGATATAAAAGAATGAACTCACATGTCAAAATGATATTATTTGCGGTATTGCTTGTGTTGCTCTTCACGATAAGAACATATTTATGTCTCATAGATCGTGTACTTAGGTGCATGCACTTGCATTATTCATGCATGCACTCCATATTTTTTCATGATTTCATTTGAATTGCATTATTTTTTGTGAAAAATAAAAATTAGAAAATGTGAAAAATAAAAAAAAGGAAAAATGATTTTTGAAGTCATAGCACTTTCAATTAATATTTTTTGACATGTTATTTTGTGATCAAGTACTAATATAATTAATAAATAGTGAATAAAGTTTCAATTAACATTATTTAGAACTTTTTTGGAGTACTTGGTATAGATTATTGCACGTACCATTTGTAGTGCACACATTAAGCTCTTGTGAGTGTATTTTGACCATATATGTAAGAATTGGGATGTCAATCATTTGTGTGGTAGGTTGAATTTGAATATAGAATGACCTTTAAGTAGTTGACCTATATTCCTGTATATTCTCTTTAAAAGAAAAAGAGTATCGTGCTTCAAAAAAAAAAAAGAATAATTATGATATATCTTATACTTGTCTTCGTAACCTTTTTAACTCTAGCAATTAAGCATGTTGGGTATTTTAAGACCTGATGCTCTATAGGCATCTAATTTTGGAGTCATTGGTCCAAAGTTTGTTATAGGAGTCATTAAGTATGTTTAATAAAAATAAGTTTACAGATAAGATGTGAAAAAATGAGAAAAAGTTATGTATATGTATTTATAGATGGGGGAGAAAGAAAAGTTATATATTGCAAAAATTAAATATGAGCTTTTTAATTTAAAAGATCCTAGTAGCAATGTGTTTGCCTTCATATTTTGAGGAATATATTAGTTCACTAGTAATTCTTTGTACGTCCTTGCTAACCGATTTAAGGTTTTGAGACTTGTTTACAAGAGTTTAGTGACATTTTTCCAACATGAGTAGCATATACCATTTCCTACATATAGGTTTAAAATAAGTTATATGGGAAATGTTTACCGTTTATGAATTATACATGTATAAGTAAACAAATAACTGTTAATGATATTATATTTAAAAATACATGAAAAACAGTTCTCTCAAAAGAAAAAATTTCTCCCATCACATGTTTCACATGATTGTACATATGCATATTTTTTTCACTCATACCTATCGGTGGTATTCATGTTTATATTACTATTTTATCTTTGTTATTCGTGACACAAGGGGGAGAGTTAGTATTTATTTCTAAGAGTTGATAAGTATATGAGTTAACGGGAGAAAATTTGAACTTTTGAATTTGATATCTGACTTAGGGAGATTCATAGAGATTTTTTTTTGCCGGAATTTTGGAATATTAATATTAATATTCTATATTTTATTTCTAAATTATTGATGTATGCAGTATTACATATTTTGTTATTACACATGTTGCATTATTCTGTATGATTTAGTATATGTTTCAATTGGCATTATTCTGTATGATTTAGTATATGTTTCAATTGTTAGTTTCTTCTTACTTTTTACATGGTATTATTGTTTTCATGTGATTCAGGAAATAAGTATGACAAGATTTGAGTTAAAGTTTGGGAATTGAGTCTTTAGATAGATTGTTCTTAAGTTGTATTGAATTTGATTTTAAAATAAATGATTTTGTCACGAAATGTTAAAGGAGGAGATTGTTAGGTCAAATTTGTAATTAGCAATGTCTGTATCTAAAATCATGAGTTATTAAGTTGTAATTTAAATTAAAATAGTTTGGAGTTGATAAAGTTCTCAAACGTTTGATCACAATTACTTGTCCAAAAAAAGGGTATTGCACTAGTCGTGTTACATAGGAAAAATAACCTATATTGTAGTGCGAAGCAATTCTTGAGTAATGGTGAAAAAAAAAACCTTAAAAAAAATAAAAGGATCCCGAAACCAAAAGAAGTGACAAAATGAAAAAAAAAAACAAATGAAAAGGCAAACAAAGTGTGTTGAAACTGTGGAAAAATAACTATAGCCTTGTTTTTGTCTGACTAAGTTTTGAATACTTAATTTGGGATCTAGATTTTTAGTGAAGTTATTAGCCTAGTTGAAGCTTGGGGGTAAGACATAACAATCGAGGGAAAATCATTACATATCAAGGTAGTAACTTTCAATAGTGAAATCAAAACAAACTTCAGTTGGAAAGGAACGGGTATTATGAAATCAACCTTAGAATGACACTGTGTAATATTGAAAAGGCAAGTTTGGGGGCTTTTTTCTATGAAAGATAAAAGAGATATTTGATTGTTGAGGGTCGAGAATATAACCAACTTAAAATTTCACTGTGATTAGATTGACTATACACACACATCGATCAAGCATTAGTTAAGTGAAAATTAATTTTGGTAGCATTACTTTTAAACGTTTTATGAATTGTTTAAACAATTTCAATACTTGATGCGAGTACAACAAATTATATAATACATTGATGTTCATGTTTGTTTTCTAGTGTTTTAAGTAAATAGTCTTGCACGAGCTGGATAAGAGTTTAAGTTTGAGGGTATTTGATAGTGTATTATACGTTTCTAAACTTGATTATTTGTTTCTAATTGCACAGATATATACCTAATTTTGTGTAATGTGTTAATTAATTCTAGGTAAACCCTTGACTTGGATGCATTTGGAGTGAAAAAATGATAGGAGTTAATTTGAAATAATTGAGATTGCAAGTAAGCAAGTGGAAGAATTAAGAAAGTAATCAAAATAAGTTTACAAGTTTTAAGAGCTAAATTCAACATCTGAAAAATTCAGGAACTTAATTTCAAACTTTATGAACTTGCCTTAGATCAATTACTAATAATTGTGGAGGATAAAGATCGAAGTATAATGCAGTCAAAGATGAAGCGCCCTTGAAGTAAATAAGGAAGGCCTCAAGCCAATCAAAAGTAGTAGTCTAGGGACCAAGTTGAATAGAAACAAAATAATAGACCTCGCAATCGCAAGGCCAACAACTTTTCTACCTATAAGCACAAAGCTCGTGTTGAATGATCATAACAGTTTTAACCATATGATTGCATGGTACATACTCGAAGTCTAATTTCGTTTCCTAATTTCATTTAATATTTTTTAGAAAACAATTAATGCACGAGTTTTGTCCTAGTTTTGGAAGCTATGAATACATGGCTCCATCTAGAGTTAAAGAAGCGGTCCTTGGCATACTATATACTCTATTTTCCATTTATATTGGTTGATTTTGTTTTTCACACGGATTATGAAATTTTACTTAATATTATTAAAATAAAAATAATTTTTGCCAAAAACTGACCTAGTTTACCCTTATCTAATAATCAATAACTATTAATAAATTGGTTATAACTAGACAAATTAAATAAATGTATATTAGTAAATGAGCAAAACAAAATATTCTCAATAAAGAAGTAGGACTATATAATTGGGACAAACAAATAAAGAAAGATGGTCTATATAAATGGAATGGAGGAAGTGTATTCTTTACAAAGAGGCGAAACTTTGTGGAAGCCTACAAGAAGAAAAATCATATTCTTTCAAACTTTATAGAAGCCTTTGTCACAAAACATATCCATACATACTTTCAAGCATCAATTGCCTGTGTTGAAGAAGAAGATATTCAAGGTGATTGATCGATGAGCCATCAGAGAGATTTAATCATTCAAGATCACTTTTCATAATTGATGAGAACCACGTAGCAACGAACACTACGCAACCCCACAACGAGATTTGAAGATCCCAAGAAAGCCCAAAGAATAATCCCAATTTTGAATTTGAATCAAAAATTAATGAACCGAGTAACCAAACAAAAATGAAATTTGAATGACCTCTTGATTACATAGCATGTGATCCGCACTCGATGTTGAACATCACAAGAATCCTATTGATAATTCAGAATATTCTAAGAAAAACAGGGTTTGAAAAGCACAATAACCTCTTGAATATATCTCAATAATAAATTTGTCAAAAAGTCCTTCAATGAATAATAACCAAGTATTTATCGGACAAGCCTAAAACCCCTAATTGTACCGGAATTAACTTACTAAATAACAAAAGATTGCAATAAATTAGAATTCTAGTGAAATAAGGAAAATTCAAAAAGGAAATTTCTACCCAGATTTTGTTCTATGCGACCACATAGTTGTTTTGCTTACGGTCGTATAGAAGCTTTAATTTAGCTCCTACTAGTTTCGGTAAATAGGCATATGACCGCATGCCAGTTACAACTATGCGGTCGTGTAGTTGTCTGCCAAGGTTCCTTCTTCCGTTGCTTGCAACAAGATGTTCCAATTGGTTTCGGCCATCAAACCCTTCATGAAAGTTGTTCATTAGCTCGCTAGCTTTGACATTTCGTCCATCGTAGTTTGAGCAAGAAACCCCATCACTTTTTTGACCGGCTTTGCCCTCGACCGAGTTATTTGTACTCCTTCGATGATCAACGGGTCTCGTCATAGGCTCGACTTCATCGGGCTCGACTCCTGAATCATATCATCCCTTCCCTCTTCAAAAGGATTAAACTTTGAATCTACACCTGCAACGAGAAGGGAGAGATCAGACATATTAAAAGTTGCTGAAATATTATATTCACTAGAATGTCCAATTTGTATGCATTGTCGTTGACTTTCTCTAAAATTTGAAATGGACCATCATCTCGTGGTTGCAACTTTGATTTTCTTTTGTTCTGGGAAACGTTCCCTTCTGAAATATACCCAAACCCAATCTCTAGGTTCGAATGCCATGCTTCTTCGGCCCTTATTTGCTTGTGACACGAATTGTTTATTTTTATCCTCAATTTGCACCCTTACCTTTTCATGGAGTGACTTCACCAACTCGACCTTTCTTTTACCATCTAAGGTACCTCGTTCATTCACATGTAAAGGTATTAAATCCAAAGATGTTAATGGATTAAAATCATAAATAATCTCAAATGGTGAAAACGATGTAGTAGAATGCGTGGCCCTATTATATGCAAACTCTATGAAAGATAAACATCTTCCCAACTCTTCAAGATCTTATTGACTACAATACGCAATAATTGTGTCATGGTCNTTTACAGGCAAAGGTATTAAATCCAAAGGTGTCAGTGGATTAAAACAATAAACAATTTCAAAAGGTGAAAATGAAGTAGTAGAATGCCGGCCCTATTATATGCAAACTCTATGAAAGATAAACATCTTCCCAACTCTTCAAGATCTTATTGACTACAATACGCAATAATTGTGTCATGGTCCTTTTTACTACCTCGGTCTGACCATCAGTTTGTGGATGACAAATTGTTAAAAACATAAGTTTAGTGCCTAACTTAACCCCACAAAACCCTCCAAAAATAACTCAAAAATTTTACATCCCGTACAGTAACTATGCTCTTAAGTACCCTATGTAAATGCACTATTTTATTAAAGAATAAATCTGTAATGTTTGTAGCATCATCAATCTTATGGCAAGGAATGAAGTGTGCCATTTTACTAAATCTGTCTACCACCTCAAATATAGAATCCCGTCTTTTCTTAGTCATAGGTAAACCTAAAACAAAGTCCGTAGAAATATCAACCCAAGATTCACTAGGCACGGGTAATGGTGTATATAATCCTTGAGGTAAAATCTTAAATTTAGCTTGCTTACAAGTTATGCATCGCCTACAAACTCTTTCAACATCACTTTTCATCTTAGGCCAATAAAAATGCTCCCCCAACATTTCTATAGTCTTTTTAATCTCAAAGTATCCCATCAATCCACCACTGCGTGCTTCCCTCACTAAAACCTCTCACATTGAACAATTAGAAACACACAACTTATGTTTCCGAAACAAATATCCATCATCCTTAAAGAACTTATCTACAGCTCCTTTATTGCATGATGCATATATTTCGAAGAAATCTAAATCATTAACATACAAGTCTTTAATATGTTCAAAACCAAGCAATTTAGAACTAAGAGAAGTTAATAGCACATACCGTCGAGACAATACATTTGCCACCACATTTTTCTTACCTCGCTTGTACCGGATGACATAAGAAAATGTCTCTACAAACTCCATCCACCTTGCATACCTTTTGTTCAGCTCACCTTGATCTC
>CAIGRK010215836.1:0-14621 GCA_903798315.1 Fraxinus greggii
TTTAGCCGAGTGATAATTAGTGCAATCATTATAAATTTGAAAGACTACGATTATAAAAAAAATTACTTCAAAAATAGACCTTTGAAATTAACCATCGAAAATCGAAAAGTAAAATAAAAAAAAAAAAATTAGGTCCATATCCCCGTTTGGTTTAACTTAAAAAAAGATTTTTAATATATTTTATAAAAAAATTGAAATGTAGGTTTAAAAATTTATTAAAAATTATGAATTTCACCTGTGATTAAAAATAAGAGCGTGTTCGGTAGAGATTAAAAGACAATTAAAATTAAAAATATAGCCGTTATTAAAGTCTCACTCATCTAATAAAAGTCAACATAACAGCTAATTTTTCAATTTTAATCTCTACCAAACAAGTCCTAAATTTAGAAAAAAATAAATTTTAAAAAATTGTGTCAGACTGGGACAATATTATTCATGCATGATATATATTCAAAAGAAAAATAAGAATTATAATGCTAACATTAGCACAGTCCCCAAAACCCTAAACGAACACCTGGGCTAGTCCATACAAGAAACAGCGCGCGTTGAGTTTGAGTGTGGAAAATAATTAGGGGGTTTTTTTTTTAATTGATTTTTGTAATGAATTCCTCACATTTGGGTAATTTGCTTCCGCCGGTTCTATCTCCTCTGCAATTGAATCGTTTCTCTCTCTTCTACTCACGCTCCTCTCTTTCATCCACAACTCGTAAGCATTCTCTCTTTATAAGCATTTGCACGTGTGATGCGATGTAGTTTTTCAAACCTTAGCGTGTTGTTCTGAACCTTGACTTTTTTTTTTTTGTACTTTTTATATAAAAAGAAATTTTAGGAAAAAACATTGGAAAACCGTTAATGCACAAACTCAACGCGCAAAGGGGGATTGTAGGAAAAATAAGTACTTTTGACGGTAATAACATGGGAATAGTGCATAAGGGAGCTCGACTGCTGATTTGGCTTTACCGATCAGTGTTATAATTTTTAGATATCATACCTTCTTTAATTAAAAAACTACATCGGGAGACTTATAGGTGCCACTGCTACATTTTATTAATTTGTTATCCCTGGCCTTGCTTTGCTTTTGTGCTTTTGATAATTTTTTTTGTGGTTGCGATGAAACTAGACAGGTATTCTTAGAGCAACATCTCGAAGACTCTTTATTGTTGCAAAGGCACAGTCTCTATCAAATATGGCTAATGTGAGTTCGCATAAAAACACATCATAAAACCATATTATTTGACAAACGAATGATATGCAAATATGCTTTATATCTGCTGCTCACGTCTTTTGTTCTGGTCCAGCATGTTGTTGACCAGGATCAAGAGAATGTTGGGAGTCTCAAGCAACAAATAGCGAAGATATTTGAAGAATCATTAAGATTAACCGTCCCTGACGAGTTGGATGTAGAGCCTGCAATTGCTTCATGCCAAAATCCTAAATTTGGTGACTACCAATGGTATGCTTGTTCTTTTTGTATTGGAATCCAGACCAACGTGCTTCTTTACATGACCTTATAATAACTGCTTACTAATAGGACTACACTTTCTTGTCGGTAGCAACAATGCAATGGGCTTGTGGTCAAAGGTTAAAGGAAAGTGTACGCAGTTCAAAGGCCCCCAACCAATCGGACAGGTATTGATGATTATATTTGCTATATCTATGTCATGTTATATTGACAGGAAAAATATTGTGGTTGTTATATCATGCCATATGTCTTAAATTGATAGCACCAAGTATTTATTAGATACATTTACTTTTTTAGGCCATTATCAAAAATCTTCCTTCATCAGAAATTATAGAATCGTGCTCAATAGCTGGACCCGGCTTTGTAAATGTTGTATTGTCTCAGAAATGGATAGCGAAGGTGATTGATTTTTCAAACTTATCTCTCTTTTTGGTTGAACATTTCTATTTATCATTCTTGTTTATGAAAACCTTACCAAAAGCCATACAGAGTATTCAAAGGATGCTAGTCAATGGTATTGAAACATGGTCTCCTAAGCTTCCCGTCAAAAGGGCAGTGGTTGACTTCTCCTCACCAAATATAGCAAAAGAAATGCACGTCGGGCACTTGAGATCCACTATCATTGGAGATACACTGGCACGTATGCTGGAATACTCAAATGTTAATGTTCTACGGAGAAACCATGTTGGTGACTGGGGCACACAGGTAGATGTCTTTTTTCTGCTTATTGCTCTGTTGTGGGCAAATATGGACGTGGCATGCCCATATTTACCAGGGTATTGTCGTACTCTACTTTTTATTAGGTACTCTGTTTACTTTTGGTTTACCTGCACTAATTCAAGGTGTGAAAGCAAACATAAATTTCGTTTTTCGATCCTGCTAATATTTATTGTTTCTTTTCTCTTGGAGCAATAGTGATTGATACCTTCTATTATTTATTTATTTTTGAGCTCTCTCTGAGTCTTGTACTTGATTGCTCCATTCAATAGTCTATTTTCGATCGATCCAAGTTTTTTATCAAATTTAGAACTCAAAACAATGTCATTTTTATTTCTTTCTTTCCTTTTTTTTTCCCATTGGAATGAGCCCAACACTCAACAGCATTTACTTTTGCCTTGTTGGATACCTTTGTAAGATATCTAGAAATTTATAGTTACACAGTTTTATCTTGGATTCTTGACTGATGTAAAATATGATTTCCTATCAAGTGTCTAAATTATATGTTCTGCAGTTTGGCATGCTAATCGAATACCTTTTCGAAATGTTTCCAAATGGGCAAGTTAATGATCAAGCCATTGGAGATCTGGAGGTAAGGGAAGAAATTTTGAACACTATCTGGTCCTTCAAGATCCCGTGTTTTATGTTCGTTCTTTCTTCAATTTGAGTTCGAAACTTGTTAAAGTACATCATTTTTATCATATCATAGATGGTGAGTGGTAGCACCATTTAGCACTACTTTTTGATTGTTATATGAGTAATAAAGTAGAATTACTCTATATATCAATTTATCCTTGATCAAGGAAAAAAAAAAAAAGGGACTTGTAAGGATTACGACTTATCTAATGATTGTTATTATCACTTGAATAGAAGAATATGTTTTCTGCGCCCTGCCAAGTAGCTTTTCAGATAGAAGATTGAGTACTTAAATAATTCGGTGCATTTCACTTATCAAAGAAATTGTAACATTTAGCTTTCAGTTTTGATTTGTGAGACGCCTTGTCTTTGAAAATTTTTGTAATGGTTAATGACTCTTTTGTTTAAGCAAATTATTGCCGGAGGAGAGTGGAAAGACCATTCTCTTTGGCTGTTATGTCAAATTTTTCTACATTAATTGGTTAGATTCCATCTACTGCCTTTGTCTCGACTCTCAATTGTTGATTAATTGATAGAGCATTATATGTTACTCAAAAGTTAGTCATTGAAGTTAAGGTAAGATTCACTGTGATTTGTTATGTGAGCCAACATAAACCATTGACATTGAGAGAGGTCAAACACTGATTATTCAGCAAAAACAGATGTCAAAAAGCTAGTCTGTTATTGGAAAAATCTGTCTCATGTTCATTTGATGTTCGTCTCTCTCTTTATTGAGATTTAAACTCCATGGGATCATGATGTCAATCAGAAATTAAGGCCTCCTTTTTCCTTTGTGGCTAGGTTTAAAGCACAAGAAAGAACTTTTATTTTGGTGTTATTAACATTTATTTGCTCTGTCATCTATGTTAGCATACTTGAAGAATAAATCTAGTTATTGCATTTCATTGGGAAAAAGATTTTTATAAAGTAGGATGCACAAAGGTTCTCCTTTTTATTCAAGTGTGGCTTTTCAGGCATTTTACAAGGCATCGAAGCAGAGATTTGATAGTGATCCTGCATTTAAGGAGAGGGCCCAACAGGCTGTGGTCAGTCTTCAGGTGAATAACTCGATAGCTTAAGGACTTGAGAATTGTGACTTGTTATTATTACTTTCGTCCTAGCCAAAACATCCTGCATAAATAACCGTTGGCAATAACACTTTAAACATTTTTCTACCATAAAGTTGGAGCATCATCTAGTTGCGTGGAAGTCTCCGTTTATCTCGTTACATGATTCTCTGACCTTATCCATATTACAGGGTGGAGAAGAGAGGTATCGGACAGCATGGACACAAATTTGTGAAATCAGTAGAAGGGGATATGAAAGGGTTTATGAGCGGCTTGGAGTAGAGTTAGAGGAAAAGGTGGCGAATTTTTCTTACTACCTCGTGAGGTTTATTGTAAAACTTGTGGTAAATATTGTTTAGAAAGGTCCAATCACACTGTCAAATAAGCAAAAAAAAAAAAATGCAATAATGCATTTTGTTTCGTAATGAGCATACTTTGTGCAGGATTATTTCAGTGTTAAGCTATTTTTCGAACATGTCAATTGCCTCCTGAAAACTTAATGTTTCCTAATTGCCTAGACCTTGTTTCTGGTCGAGTGAAACAATATTTGTTGCCTTAGTTTTGAATGAAATTTTAAAGGGTTTATGAGCGGCTTGGAGTAGAGTTAGAGGAAAAGGTGGCGAATTTTTCTTACTACCTCGTGAGGTTTATTGTAAAACTTGTGGTAAATATTGTTTAGAAAGGTCCAATCACACTGCCAAATAAGCAAAAAAAAAAAAAATGCTATAATGCATTTTGTTTCGTAATGAGCATACTTTGTGCAGGATTATTTCAGTGTTAAGCTATTTTTTGAACATGTCAATTGCCTCCTGAAAACTTAATGTTTCCTAATTGCCTAGACCTTGTTTCTGGTCGAGTGAAACAATATTTGTTGCCTTAGTTTTGAATGAAATTTTGGAAATCCAAGAAGGTTTAATTAACATCTGGATCACACAACTGACTGAAGATGATATGGTATCTAACAATATTTCTTTATGCTCCAGTGACAGTGAAATCTTATATGATGTTTTTGATATTTAATTTTTTTTGACTGGGTATGCAACGGTACTTATTTTGGTTTTCAATTTTTTCAGGGAGAAAGTTTTTACAATCCATATATTCCAGGGGGGTTGGAGTTGTTGAGCAAACATGGATTAATTGAAGAAAGCGAAGGAGCTCGTGTTATCTTTATTGAAGGGAAAAATATTCCTCTTATTGTTGTGAAGAGGGATGGTGGTTACAACTACGCTTCAACTGATCTTGCTGCATTATGGTTAGTTCCGAACTTCATGTGTTTATTATTAGATGCATGGTACGCCATCCATTCATGGAGATTCTCTCTAGTTGTCCGTGTCAGTTTATCTTACAGCCTTCTCTAAATTACACAATGGGATTAATTTAACTGTCAGAAAATTCTTTCACATCAACATATAAAGAATTGGTCAGTGGTAATGCTGATATCCTCTAAAACTGATAAGATGTTATAACTCAACCAAATGGCAATTATTTGACTGATTTCAAAACTTAACTGCATTCTATATGGTGTTTCTGCTCATATGCAATATTAAGGTATCGACTTAATGAAGAAAAGGCGGAGTGGATTATATACGTAACTGATGTTGGCCAGCGAGAGCATTTTGAAATGGTCTTTACGGTAAGTTATGATTTTGTTGTCTTACTCCATGACTACATGGTGCATCAACCTATATTTACCACCTTTTAATCATATGTGCTGTTAAGTTTCAAGTCTAAATACCTCTTCCTTCAATTTTCTTTCAGGCTGCTAAACGAGCTGGTTGGCTTCCAGCTGAAGATAATAAGTATCCCAAAGCTAGCCATGTAGGATTTGGGCTTGTTTTAGGAGAAGATGGAAAGCGATTCCGCACACGCAGTACTGAAACTGTCAAATTAGTCGATTTACTTGATGAAGCCAAAAGTCGATGCAAAACAGTTTTAATCGAAAGAGGTAAAATAATAGTTGCTTCCTGAAAATCCTTGCATTTGTTGTCTGCACTCCAACGATTATGCGTTCAGTAGAAAATCAGTTTTTGCCAACTATCTATTCATATGATATTTTAGTGGAGCTGTTAATGTCTGATTTCAATTTTTTGGATCTGAATGTCATGTCATGTATGCTTTTCATTTTATGACCAGGTAAGGCTGATGAGTGGACCGCGGAGGAGCTTGATAGAACTGCAGAAGCAGTTGGATATGGTGCCGTAAAGTAGGTTTCTTGCCTTTGCATGCCTGTTTTCTTGATTTTTTGACATCTCCTGTTTAATTAGAGTGCAGAAAGCCTAACTTACTAAATGGTGCAATAAACTCAATATCTTGGTACAAGGATCATGATATCTGTTAGTATATATGATCTGGGATTTATTTCCAGTTTGAGATAAGTAAAGCAAACCAACAGTATTTATTTTTCAGTGCGAGAAACTTTTAGCTATTCATAGAAAATAAGCTTGGTGGAAAGATCAAAAACTTATCTGCTTGTTTAGTTCTAGATTTTAGTTGTGGATTTAGATTAGGTTCCACATATAGACAGGCATGTGAGCATATACATAGCGTGTTGGTTTGACAGATGATGTGCTCATATTTGTTTGCTTACTTTTTTACTGACATCTGAACTAATTTATGTTTTTCGGAAATTGAACAGATATGCTGACCTGAAGAATAACAGAACTACCAATTACACCTTTAATTTTGATCAGATGCTTAATGATAAGGTGGGTTTGCAGAATTTTATGCGTTATATAATGGGAAGAAATTATGTGAGGAACAATTTTTAGTCTATGCATTGTTATACGAAGTTGGGTACTTGGTATTTGATCATATTAATCTTGATGGCCAGTCCTTTGCTGTAATAAAGTATTTTAGATCGATGTTGTTCTTAATCCTCCTAAATTCCCTTCATCATAGTGCCTCAACTGAGTGTTCTCCATTTCCTTCCCCAGTTAGCCTCTTTTTTAATTTTTGGGTGTACTGGTATTATCTATTGACTAATCTTCAATTGTTCAGTTTACACCTGATTGCCTTTTCTTTTATGTGCAGGGAAATACTGCTGTGTATCTGCTGTATGCACATGCTCGAATATGCTCAATTATAAGGAGATCGGGTAAAGATATAGAAGAATTGAAAAAGGTAGGATACCTTCCTTGAAGTTTTGTAAAAACTACAATATGCCCCTGTTTGGCTCCTCTCTTCTAAAACTCATTTTTACTCAAACTCATTTTCAACCATCGTGTGATCCACAACTTTTATCAACTTTTAAACCACACGTCATTAATTTTTATTAAAATCTACTAAAAATCTGACTTTTAGCTAAACGGAACAGAGGCTATATAAATAGTTTCCTGCCTATATTTTTCAATGTGTTATATACTAAGCTCATGTTTGAGCCCCATTTTGGTAAGAAAATGTATTTTTGAATGGTAATTTTTTGGAGAATGTGTGGTTAAAAAAGAAGAAAAGTTTTCGATTTACGTGTAAAATTATTTTATGGAAGAATGTGTAGTTGAAAATAAGTTTTGGAAAAGAATTTTTGAAAAAATTATTTTAGGAAAGAATGTGTAGTTGAAAATGAGTTTTGAAAAAAGGAATTTTTGAAAAAATGGGGGCCAAACATAGGCTAAATGATTTGTCAAAGGTTAAAATATTATGCCTTTTATTCATTTAGGTCTTAATATGCATTATTCTAAATTGTGAGAGAAAATAATAATTCCCAGTAAGGAAAAATTTCCAAATTTGATCAATTTAACTTGTCTTCAAATTTCAATTTGGTCTTTTACAAGTAGGGTACTTGCATCATTATTTTGTATTCAAACTTGACCTGAACTTCTGACGATAAGCTTGGCTCCTCATTACTGGCCTAAGAGTGCCTCCAATTTTTAGCTTGAAATTTTTCAGCAAATATGTTAGTGGCAGCTGGGAACATATTCAGCAATCATGTTTAACTGAGCTTAGAAAATAAATTATGTCGATTCACACAAGTTTAAATAACTTACGATTTTCTTAGTTTTAAGTAAAAAGATGGATTTAGTTATTTTGAAGGTAAATCTTATAGTCAAAATAAGTAACATACTTGTTTCCAATATCTTAACGTCAGAAGTTAATTATTTAAAACAAACTTAT
Organism: Fraxinus greggii; assembly: GCA_903798315.1. Taxonomy (NCBI): domain Eukaryota; kingdom Viridiplantae; phylum Streptophyta; class Magnoliopsida; order Lamiales; family Oleaceae; genus Fraxinus; species Fraxinus greggii. Next base: position 7,993 of record CAIGRK010215836.1, read on the forward strand.
TTACTCGTAACTGAAATTTTAAAGCTTAGATAAATGCATGCAAAGTTCACAGTTCTTTTTAATTTACAATTTGAACAACTTGTTGATTATGTTTGTGATAGGTTGGAACTTTAGAGTTGGCTCATTCCGATGAACGTGTATTAGGACTTCATTTGCTCCAGTTTGCCGAGGTAATAACTTCCTGGGAGATATAACCATGTCTAAACATGTCGCGATCCCTTGGATGCATTGATATTTTCTTATATTTACCTGTGTTATTTTTGGGTTTTGCTTTCCTTCCACACTTTGCAGATTGTTGAAGAAGCATGCACCAATCTTTTGCCAAATGTGTTGTGCGAATATTTATACAATTTATCCGAAGACTTCACGAGATTTTATACTAACTGTCAGGTATGAAGCATAAATTTATATTTCACCAAAAATTGAAGTACAAATATTTAAGATAATAATTGAAGCCCTTTTCTGTTTCGTAATGATGATTATGAGGGTTGCTTGAGAAGAAAGGGTAGGTATGTTGCTTGCTGGCTTGAACTATTTATGTGCATATCGAAATGAAATGGTTTAAATAAGAAATCTAATTCCAAGTTTAGAAACTGAATGAGAAGATTTGCCTTGATGATAGTAAACTCCAATGAGTCTGGAAGGCTCAAAGTTCATCTTGTTTTCCTAAAATCAGTTTTGCTAAGGCTGTAGTGCATAACTGCTGCATATTAATCTGGAATGGAGTTATTGCGATGGAGAAGGGAATTTTTTGAGATTGTTCTCCTATCAAATGGTTTGAGTCCAATCTGTAGTTATATTAGTTCTACTTGTTTCTCCAACTAACGGCTGATATGAGTGCCACTTGTTGAAGCATGCTCTCTTTAAGTTCCATCTCCCATATATTAGCTGTATTCTTGATTTCCCAAGTCTGGAATTAATAATTTAAGGCTTTATGTGACAAAGGCATTTGCTGAGTGGCATCTTGTCAACACACCGATTATTGTCCTTGGCTGCGAGTTGAGGTGTAAAAATGGACAAGCGGTCCGGGTAGGCCTCCAATGCAGATTCTAATTGATTGATTAGACTTGGCCCTCAAAAATAAAAGGTTTTTATGGCTAATATTGGAAAAAACTTGAACTCACTCTCACTATAGGCCTTGAGCGGGTCAGCCAAACTAGGCCAGCCCCAGCAGCAGGCCTAAAGGGGGGCCAATCGTTCGACGACTAGGAAAAATTTGTATTGTTCCATATTTTGCTGCTTATAACTTTTATACGTCCACTGTATCGTACAATATAATGACAGATTCTTGTAAGTCTGGATTCTAATTATCCGATGATGAAAGGGCTTTAACAAAACAATTGCATGTCTCTTGGATCGTGTTTACTAGTCTTTTCAACCTCTTGTTTGAAATCAATGCAGGTTGTTGGCTCAGCAGAGGAGACTAGTCGACTCTTGTTGTGTGAGGCAACAGCAGTCGTCATGAGAAAATGCTTCCATTTGTTAGGTATCACACCTGTATACAAAATTTGAGCCGTTGTGGAATCATGCTCGACATGTATTTTTTGTGTTCTTGCTGCAAGTTGGATCACACCATGTTTTTAAGCGTTGAGAATCTTGATAGTGATTAAATGAGCTCTGGCCCTAAGATGGGTGTTTGTAGGAATTATTATTAAACGTTCCTTTTTGGTTTGACAACCGGAAACTCTCTCTAGAAATTCAATTTTTGTTCCATATAAGTAGGTGAGGGAAGACTAGTAACCTTTTCAACGTTCCTCGCACTCCAAATGATTATACAGCCAATCATAACGTTTATAAGCAGGTCAAACTCATAAGCTAAACAAAATATGCAACAGCAAAGCCACGAGATATGCCCACACACGGAGCTGAACGCTCCCTTCCCCACGGTCCCTTCCCCACGGTTAAGTCAGAATTCATCGTCCCTTAACTTTGTCAACATCCATAGTGATGATAATCAAAGCTGAGTTCAAATTAGGATTCTGATTTGACACAAGTATCATACAATCATCAGCTGTTGCTACTATACAGTGGAATGGTTTTAAATCATGCAGCAAAACTGTTACAAGGATGTAATAGAACACGGATGGGTAAATTCACCATAGTAATCCAGCATGTTCAGAGAAAAAACGACGATAGTAATCTAGTAAGTTCAGAGAAAAAACGGATTTGATGTACTTCAATCTGTCTGTGCTATTAGCCACATGGAGTGAGCTTCTTGTTACCTGCCCCACGAGGGTTATCATCTTTCCAGTCGTCCCATGCTCTTGCCTTCTCTTGGGCACCATCATCGTATTCCTCCTCCTCCTCTTCACCTGGCCTTGATTTTCGGTTATCCTTGTACCATGAGGAGTTGGCTTCTTCCATAAGCTGCATATTCCTCTCTTGCCATTTATTCATTATTTCCATCTCCTTCAATCCAGCTTCCTCTATGCTCATTGTTGGTAATCTGCAAATTAGTACAAAATTTCAGCAATTGTTACCAATTGCATTTTTAGTAAGGTGGACAGTAAACAAGATTTGAACTTTTTTATTAATGTCTAATGCCGTTTAGTCCACCCAACCAATCACGCCACACGGGATTGTCCAATGATAGTTTATTATCATTTTCAAATAGTTGCATTAATTCCTTTTGTAACGCAAACATACCTATAATGAGGCTGGAAAACATGAGCTGCAATTCTTTCTCGTTCACTTGTTGGGTTTTTGGCCACAAGACTTGTTGGTCCAAAAATCATGGGCTGGTGCTTGTGCTCATGAGCCTGCGAAACATTAGCTCTCCCCTCTATAACATCTTGAGCAAAAGTAGCACATGTGATTGGAGGTGCAGGTTTTGTATATCGAGCTCGTGTTGCAGCATTCCGATGCCAGGTCTCGGCTTTCTTGGTGCGCTCGTCAAGAGTAAGCTTTGAAATTTCAATGTCCCCTTCCTGTGGAAAATAGCATATCACCAGGTGCATCTCAATGTCATTATTTAGCATGACATTTGAAAGAAAACACTTAAGCAGCATGTTTGGCTAAGCTTAGAAAGTTTACATAACATTTAAAATAAATATTTTTTTAATTGTGGAAGTTAAAAATAAGTAAATTCCTTGTTTTGAGTGAGGTAAAGAGCTACTTTCGAGAAGAGTAACTTCTTTACTTGAAACTAATAAAAAAGTAAGTTACCAAACGTGTGTGGAGACAAAACATTACTTAAAAAGTAACTTCACACATCTTTAAACCTTTTAGGTTTAGACAGACATGCTTGCAATCTGGCACCGCCAATTTTGATCATAACAAAGTTGACAACAAGCAACATCATATCATACCCCAAAATTAATGTGCTATACCTGTGACTGCTTTTCTTTTATAGCAGAAAGCATCTCTTCCTCTTTCTTCAGCATTTCCAACAGATCAAAAGCCTTCATACAGTTATCGAGAGACTTAATTATATAACTACGAAGAACATAAAAAACAGAAAATAGCAGCAGCTGGGATGGCACAGAAGATGCTGAAAATTTGGACCAACCTTACAGAGCACCAAGGATATTGTAGCCAGCCATGCCTACAGAAACAGTAATAATAAGATTCAGCAAAAATTCAGAGTTACAACGAGGATACAAATGGATGAAATTTATCATCTTAAATCCTTTAAGCACACAATATAGCACTTGCATCAATATATATTAGTCTACTTGAGATAGTAAGTTTGTCAAAATAAGCTTGATATGTAACAAGGATGCAATTTCACAAGGGGAACCAAGTGGTGCTCGGACATCCGTAAATTTGGACATCAACAAGCATTTCCCGATTAAACAAGCAACCAGTTGAGCTGCAGAAGAAGAAGCCCATTCAATACAGAAGCTCAAAACCATTGTTAAAAGATATTGTTTTTAAACTGTCCCTTCTACCATCATGTAAAACAGCTAACACAGATTTGTTTCTTGTGATAGAAAGTCAGAGTTAGGGAGTAAATTAGGGGAGCATATACCATAAAAAAATAAAAATAATGAGACACCACACATTGAAAGAGGAGCCACAATATAATACTTCTCAGAGGCACAGGACAAGAACTCCCAAGTGAAACAACTGACCTCTCTTTCTTCTTCTCCATCATCATCAAGCAGATCTTCTTCCCCTGCCTCGACTGGAGTTGATAATGCGGAGGCTCTAGTTGAACGTCCACGGCGTTCCTTCCACTCCTTTATTTCTAGCAATTTGGACTCGGCAGCTTTTTGACGTTTGAACCGAGCAATCTGGAACAGGGTGATATTATTAGTAAATAAATAGTTTGGCTTCATGCAGCAATAAAAGGCAGAATGTGAAAGGTTAAAGAAGCCTAATGAAATAAAGTAAGACATGGGATCCTTGGAACTTATAACAATACAATTTGATACCTTCTTAGCCCTTTGATCTGCAAACGAATTACCACCTGGTTGTGCAGATGCTGTTAACTCATCTTCGGGAACAAGATCCATCGCCTCACAAAATGAGAGAAATTCCTAATAGTAGAACCAAGAATTCATGGCATCTAAGTACTGCTTTCACTAACAAGAAGAATTTGAAAGACACATATACAAGCTTTCTTAAAACATGTTTGCGGCGAAAAACTATTACCTTCAACTTGGCCTGTGAAGCCATAAGACTTTGAATCCTGTCTTCTTGTGCAATTTTCTCCATTAATTCACCAAGATAATATGGCACCTGTATAAAATGTCATTGAGATTTAAATGTTATCATTGACCAACTATATCTAAACTTGTTATGGCAATATACATACATCAGGTTTTCTACAAAAGCTCAAACTAAATCCCCATTAAGCAATATCAAATATGTGCTATTTATACAATTAAATTGAATAAACGTTGATTATGTTGAGAGAAATAGCAATTCACAAGCATAAATTAGGTTGTAACCACAATAAAAAGTTCACTTCGTTAAAGATTAGCAATAAACAACACACCCTTGACGTCATAAATTTACTACTCATTGTCAAAACCTGATTCGCCGAATAAATCCAACCTTCTAATACATCTCATAGGTGAAGCTTCAGTTTTTATTCTCTTATATATATTATCATCATTTGACATGCATTTCACAAATTCAATTAAATTCCCTACATGAAATCAATAAGCTTCTCATGAATGAAACATAGAGAGGTGCTTTATGTCCCGACTCAATGACCGGGACATAAACAGGGGCGCCAGTTAAAGGGGGGGGGGCTGCCCTATATGTGCCGGTCATCTTTTTCCTGAAACATAATACTAATGCCTTTTTCAACAAAATATACTTTCAATTGTAAATTCCACATCTTTACCCACCTAGTGGCGAACCCAGCACTCGGCGAGGGAGCGCGGCCGCACGTGCTGGGCTCCACCCAGAATAATGGACAGACTGTGAAAGGAAGAATCGAAGAAGATGACGGGAATATGGTTTCTGTGTTTTTCTTCTTCTTCTTCCCCTTCTTTTTATTTTTTTTTCCAAGTTTGGGCTTATTCGAGGCTTCCAACTGTGGCCCTTTTTTAAAATAACCAGGCCCAATCCAAATTGAATGGATCCATTACCAATTTACCATTCCTGATGGACCTGATCCATATAAATTGGGTCCGCCAAATTTAATTTGCAACAACGTAAGATGAGAAGAAACAAACAGGACGATTAAACGACAATGAGAAGAAACAGAACGCAACGCACACGCAGTCGTAGATGGACCGCACCGCAGTGAGCTCAACTGGGACTCTACACTCCGAACTCCCGTGGGCTATGATCAGAAAGCCAGGATCCGTCACTGACCGGCAGCGGATCACCTCAACAGAAAGCCAAAAACGAAAACAGAGTCAATAGACGGACCTTCTGGTGACTGGAATCACTGGACAGTGAATCTCCTTCATTATTTTTTTACTGTAAATTTTTTTTTTTTTAGCTTTGGCTTTGGAATTGGTAATAGTTTTCACTTATGATTTATGAATATGTGCTTTATGAATATGTGTTTTGGGATAAACAAATTTATGTTGTATGAGTCATTGAATTATGGGTTAAAATTTATCATTTATGAGTTTTGATTTGTGATTTGAGAATTTATTATTTAAGTTTAGGAATTTAGGGTTTAGGGTTAAAAAAATTCAATTGAGAGGATGTTGGGCTCAATCCAACCATCTGTGCTCTGTTTTTTAATCAACACTAATTGAAAAATAAATTTGGGCATTTTGCAGATTATGGATCGATTTTTTCAACCGAAACGAAAGTCTATACCTATTTCTTCTAATTCTAGTAGTGCATCTACTCTTGCCACTGCTTTTAGTCGAGCACACGATGTATTAAATAACACAAAAAAGTCTTGACCTCAATTCAATGTGGATGATCTTATATCTGAGGGAAACGCCCCCCCTATCGAGTCATATGATCCTAACATCAGAGATTATGCTATGATGACATACTTAGAGAAAGGTCATTCTCAGCCACATGGACATGACTTTCCAAGAAGACCAAAGGGAAATGATAATAGGTGCTTTAGGAGAGAACGGTTCGCTGAATTCGATTGGTTAGAGTACAGTGTAGAAACGGATGCGGCGTATTGGTTGTATTGCTACTTGTTCAAACCCGATAAAGGGGATCAAGGAGGTGGACATATATTCACTAAGACCGACTTT
>CAIGRK010215846.1:0-10064 GCA_903798315.1 Fraxinus greggii
TTGATATCTTCCTTTATCCAATGGACTCCTAGTACTCTCGAATCTTCATCGTGAGGTTTTTCACAACCTTTGAGCATTTGCACTTCAGTCCCCAAACTTTGGATCTGGCCTCTTTTTCGCCAATTTTGCATTCTTTTTTCCAATTCTTCATCATCCATCGAGTTTGACCTAATAACACATTATATCATAAATTAGGCTATAATCTCATTAAAACAACCACAAAATTTCATAATTTGGAGCTCGGATAAGTATATAAATTGCACTTGTCACTAAACTCAAAGCGATTTGAGAGGAATTGAGTAATTACTGTCCTAGTTGCAACTGTGGAAAGTGTACTTGTGGTGGTGTTAAAGAAATGAATGCTCATTATCAAATGTAGTACCTAATGTCATTCCTCATGGGGCTAAACAATTCATTCTCTCAAGTTAGAGTACATATATTACTTTCAGATCCATTACCTCCAATCAGTAAGGTATTTGCCTTAAGGTATTTGTGGTGGTATTTGGAATTACTGGGAATGTTAAGGAGGAGGAGAGAACTTATTGCTCTCACTTTAACTTTCATGGCCATTCAATTGATAAGTGCTATAAAATCCATAGATATCCACCTGGACATAAGACAAGATCAAGGGATGCATCCGGATCAAACAATAAGCTAGCAGATTACTCTGCTCTTAGACTCTTTGGTTGCTTAGCATTTGCTTCCACCTTGGCCGCCCACAGAAATAAGTTTCAACCACATGCCATATTGTGTATATTTCTGGAATATCCATCTGGAGTTAAAGGCTACAAACTCTATGATGTGGCTTCAAAACAGATATTTTCATCAAGAGATGTCATATTTCATTAAGATATTTTTCTCATTCATACAGTCATTGCAGCTGATCATCTTACTGATCCCTTTCCTGACTTAGTTCTGCCAAATCCTTCATTGTCTATTCCCCAAATTACCAATGCTGAACCAGTTGACCATATCCCTGATTATATCCCAACCATCAACGCTCATACATCATCTCAAGAAGGATCATCTCATGCCTTGCAACCTATCGTTGATCATTCAAATATCACACCAAGTGTTGATCTCACTCCAGATATCAATATCAGAAAACCACGAAGAATCATCAAACTTCCAAGATATCTCAGAGCCTATCGTTGTGACATGATTTTCTCAAAATTCCAAACATTCTTTTCAATTGCCTCGTAACATTAGTCGCTTTATATCGTATGACAAGTTGTCTCCCAATCATAGACGCTTGATATTTAATATATCTCATCCCAAGTCGAACCAAATTTCTATCCCGTTTGGCGTGCAGCCATGAAACATGAACTTGATGCTATGGAACTGAATCATACATGGTTAGTTGTGCCTTTACTATTTGATAAACACTTTGTGTGTTGCCTATGGATATACAAGATAAAATACAAATCAGATGGTACAATTGAAAGACATAAAGCTCAATTTGTTGTTGAAGGTTATACACAACAAAAGGGCATCAACTACTTTGATACTTTTTCTCCAGTGGCAAAGATTGTAACTGTCAAAGATCTATTTGCCCTTGCAGCATGCTGTAATTGGCATTTGGTTTAGCTAGATGTCAACGCCTTCTTGAATGGAGACTTGTTTGAGGAGATGTACATGGAAATTCCTCTTAGATGTAAAGTTCAGAACAATACTAAGCCCGAAGGGAAGTTAGTTTGTAAGTATCTCGACAGTGGAATTCCAAGTTTTCACAGGCTCTCATTCAATTTGGTTTTACTCAATCAAAGACAGACTATTCATTGTTTACTAAAGGTTTTGGACATGACTTTGTGGCACTATTGGTGTACGTTGATGACATTGTCATCATTGGTCCCAATTCTCAGGCTATCGATTCTCTAAAAACCTTCATACATTCTAAATTTAAGCGGAAAGAATTGGGCTGCTTGAGGTATTTTTTGGGCATTGAAATTGCTCGTTCAAAGTCGAGCATAGTCATTTCTCAATGACATTATAGGTGTGTTTGAGCCACATTATTTTGAAAGAATGTATTTTGGAATAATTGATTGATAGAGAATGTGTGGTTGGGAAAGAAGGAAAAGTTATTGATGTGATGGAAAATATTATTTATTGAAAATGTGTAGTTGAAAATAAGTAGAAGAATGAAAATGAAAATTTTAATGTGTGTCAAACAGGGGCTATGCCTTACAATTATTGGAAGATGCTGGATATTTGGATTGCAAACCGGATAATACACCTATGGACTCAAAAGTGTGTCTTAGCATACATGGGGATCCATTGCCTAATGCCTCACACTACAGACATTTAATTGGAAGACTAATCTATTTGATACTATCCAGGCCTGACATCACATATGATGTTCACAAATTGAGTCGGCTTCCATCCCAACCTCGATGCCATATCTCAAAGAAGTACTCTACCTTCTTCGTTACTTGAAGAACAGCCCTGATCTAGGCCTATTCTTTTTGGCATACTCACCTTCACCTATCAAATTGCAAGCATTTTCTGAAACTGATTAGGGTTCATGTATTGACACAAGGAAGTCCACAACATGGTTCCGCATCTTCCTAGGTGACTTACTGATTTTTTAGAAAGCTAAAAGACAGCTTACAGTAGTATCCAGTTCATCTGCTAAAGCAGAGTATTGAGTCCGTGTTGCAACCATTAGTGAAATTCTATGGATCGCTCAATTGTTAAAAGATATTTAGACCTTTGCAACCTCTCCTGCTATTCTATTTTGCGACAATCAAGCAGCAATTCAAATTGCCACTATTCCCACCTTTCATGAACGAACCAAGCTGATGCGAACCTACGTAGAAATAGTAGCTCTGAAACCCACAAAAGATTGAATCACAATGCCAAGAAAGCTAAAATCCCGGTTTGAAGTTTGACCCAATAATTTATTGAACCAAAGAACTAAGACAATCGCCAACAATATTTTGACCTTGTAATCACAAAAATTATGAACCTTATTATGAAGCTATTGAACTCCACAAAGTACGAATCTTTGATAAGTTAGTTTGAATGCCAAAAAATATATAAAATTTTTGATAAGTTCTTTTCAATTAAGAACAAAATAAAAAGTGGAAAAATTTCACATTATGATTCATTCTCAAAAAATTAATGTCTTTATCGTATAATGAATGTGCCTTTTATAGACATAAAATAAACTCCTAATCAAAACAAAACTCTAATTCTAAAGATAAATCCAAATAAACTACAAAAATACAAAACTAATCTGAATAAAACTAAAACACTACAAATAACGTAAATACCCTTAAAGTAATTGAAAACATAAAAACGCAAAAATGGACCCCTAAACAACCGAATTTGACCCTCAAAAGTTTAACAAATTCATCCAACAAACTTTTGCAGAATCGAAAGACGCTTTCGGATTATACTCATGGCCGAAAATTTGACAATCGAGCTGAAAATTATATGCATTTTTGTACGTCATGTGCGTTTTCGCACATACTTCATATTCCTTCCATTTTGTATTTGGTTTAGACTCTTCTCTTCTAATTGATCCGTATCACTCTGGAACATACAATGGATCCTTGTTAGCTTACCCTCCGTGATTCTCATCACAAGAATATCAAAATCGACTGTCACTTCATTCGAGATAAAATCGCAGCTCGAATGGTTAAACTTCTTCCAATCCGATCACGACACCAGCTAGCTGATGTTTTTACCAAACCACTTCATGCTTCGACTCTCATTCCTTTATTATCCAAGATATCTGTTAAAAGCAATTACAACGCATCTTGAGGGGGGCGGGGGTGTTAAAGATGTAGATACAAAATTTGTATACATTTGACGGTTAAATGATTCCTTTAGCTATCAGTTAGTTAGGTTGTTGAGTTGTTAGTTAGTTGCCAGCTAAGTGGTCCTGTATGCTATTTATATAGATGCTGTATTTCATTTTCAATCATGTTGAATGAATGAGGTTCTTTCTTTTACAATTCTACTCTAGAATCTAATAAAAAGAAAATTCAGGAAACAAAAAATTAATGAAGGCTGATGGAAAATTATGAATATCAGGATCCAGGTCATCAAGTTCTGACAAGACTAATTGGGGAGACCCGTGCTAAGGTATCTATTTGGGGTTATAGAGCATTATATTTTATATTTCTTTATTTAATTGTTTTAAATTGTCATTATTTGGTAGGAAACAATTAAAAAGTTCCTCTTCAATGGAGTTGACGAGCTTGGAAGCAAAACATTTCTTGACTACTTTCCAGAGTATGAGTGTGAGGATGGAACTATAAATCGGAAGCGCAGTGTGATTGGAAAATCATTCGAAAGTCGACCCTGGGATAGTAGAGGAGAATTTATTGGTGACAGTTATGGATAGACAGCCTGCATTTTTAATCCTCTTCTCCTTGTATTCAGATCACCATCCTTCGGGCTGTCACCAATATCCTATTTTGTCTACTATCTAATATGTAAATCGTATCGTCCGCACCAAACTCATTTCTTCCTATAATTCAAGGCCGCCATTACACGAAAGCAAATGCAGAAATCTCGTGAAAGTTAGTTCGAGAGAAAGATTACGTGCTCATTTGATATTCGAGCTCAGTTTCTCATCCCTCTAACCATGAAATTGCTAAAAGTTCAGCATGTCTTGCAAAAATATGGACCCCGTTTGTGATTGATTGAATGTGTTGATGGGTAGAGCTTCCTCTTTGTTAAAGAATAATGATATTGAAAGATTGTCGTAAATAGTTTGAGATATTTTCCTCGTACTTTGATTATCATTATCAGTAATTTGGTTGCGTAATCAGCATAGAACCTTTACTCTTTTAGTTATTTGTTACCTTATGAATTCTCAGCATTTTTCTGTTTCAATGTTTTGGACACTATAGCTATCCAAGTTCTTGATTCCCTTTTTTCTTTTATTTTGATTGCTATGCAAGATTTATGGCATGGAATTTAATTCCGTTTTAGATAGTTTTTAATTCCCATTAGGCTACAAGAATCAGGCAGTCCCATTCTTTTTCTAAACAGATACAGATACTATTTCTTTAGGTTCCAAGGAGTCCAACTTCATTAAGTGGTTTACGATAATGGCGCGTTTGGTAGAAATGATTCAATAGAACAGAGTTGTGTCCATTTTTGTGGACCAAACATGCACCGGAAGTACAACATAACGAAGAAACCTCTAATTTCTGAACCAACAAGGCAGTAGCTTAGTGTGAATAGTGTGTACACTCTTAGTTAATGATCTTTTGATGGCTAATGCCAAATATTTGGCAAGATCATGTCCCCATGTATGAGCAATTATCAATAAGCTGGTAGAAAATGAGCAAATTAAGCTGGTAGAAATGTGCAAATGGGAAGTACTCAAGGGCATTTTGGTCCACCTCTCTTGGTTTTCCAGTTATTGTAGCAAGGGCAAACTTGCTTGTTGCCATATGTCCCAGGAGGCACACACAGACACTTAGCACAGCATTTTTGACAGAAAAACATGCATGGCTTCTTGAATGAAGTTTTTGAGCATCTAACAGTGCATCTAGGTGCACATTCTGCATAAAAAACGGAACTTCATTTTGAATATGGGTATAATTCACTGCAGTCGAACGCATATGAAATTTCATCTAGATCTTTAAACTTTTTTATTTTTGGTCAAAAGTGGTCCAAAGTTAGCTATTTAGAACTTCATTGGAGCCTGAGACTGTGTCCTAATGACAAGTTGACATTGTAGTAACAGTTTGCTCAACTTAGTTGAGCTTGATTCTTTGTTGTTTGTTTCATGTCTAGTAGAATTATTGGTCAGGCCTTGGGTTTATTCCTAATTGTCACCGGTTCGACTCTCTCCAGACCACTGAGGTGAGTATCTCACAGTAAACTTCAGGGCTTCAAGGAATTAGTTGAGATGCGCGCAGACTGGCTCGAACATTCACGATTATAAAAAAAATGTCTAGTTGAATCGAGTACTTCGTATTAAATATGCCTTTAATTTCAGTGACATTGATAATATTATGAATAGTAACCCACCTCGAGGTTGGAGGCTCCCCTGAGTACTGCCATACTGCAGTCAAAACAGTGAAAGTAATATTAGCCAAAGGAGGAGAGAAATTATTTGTGGTCGACCTCAATTATTTAATTTCTACAAAATGGGGGCTTAAAAACAGAACTTAGTTTGTTGCTGCACTAAAGAAAGGCAAAAAAGTGTATTTTTATAAGTAGCATCTGGTCTTACCATTTGGCTGTTTCCCTGTAATTCATTCTGGGAAGCTGGTAGCAAGGTGCTAGAAGCCTACAAAATTTGATTCAAGGTATGTAATATGTGTGTAAGAGATAAGATACTGAAGTCATTTTTGGCACATTGCACTAGACAAGATCAAGGAGTATCATAAAGTAGTACATAAATATGTTTTTATCCCTTCTAGTAGACAATGTAGTTACTTATGGCGTGTGAGTGCTCTTTCTGGAGTTGGCTAGTTAATTTGTGAATTACCTTATTGTGGGCTAGAATAGCAACCATGAAGAATATTAGACAGAACAAGAAGGTTAGTTTCTTTGCCGTTGCTTGGAAAGTATACAAGCCTTGAAGCATTTTGAGAGAGAGAGAGAGAGAGATCAAAGTGTAAGAATTTGTGAAGAAAAGCAGTAGCATTTATAGAGAGGGCTGCGTGTTTTTTAATGCTCAGTTGGGTAGAACACAACAGTGTCGGGATGAGACATAAAGTGACATTTGCCATTATCCCAATTCCTTAGACCTCTCTGACACACGTTATGTTACATACCAAATATATAATTTGTTAGTATAAGTTTTTAGATGAGTTCAATTAGAAGTATAAACTAAGATGGCTTATGCATGCCACTGCCCCCTATAGCCCATGCCTGAGTAGTCTGACACGTTTTATCACCTTTAAGTTCAATATAGCTCCTTCCAAAAAAGCGGGAAATACCCTTTTTTCAGTAGCACCTTTTCGATATAAACCATTAAAACACGGAAGCATAGCTAAGCATCAAACCAAACCCTTTCTATAGTAGTTAAGACTTTGAATACGAGTCTCATCGTTTCCTAATTATACAATTGTGTAATGTCAAATCTTTGATGAAAAAGTATATGTAGTCTATAAGGGAGAGCGTGTAAAAGATGTGTAATCTAATAAAATAAGTTTGTCCTTTCTCGAACAATTTAAATTTTAAATGTGATGTTTCCACACGTAGTAATCTCTCTTGGTGCCAAAATTTTCACAAAAGCTTATGTTTAGAAAGAATTGGTAAGAAATTACATTCAATGTTCTTTTTTTCTCATGCTTAGTAGAATTAAAAGGGATGACAAGAAGACATTCTTATGCTTTCTCGACGAGGACAATATTGAAATACAGTGAGACTTATAGCTGGTTCCAAATTTTAAAGACGAGTTGAATGTCAATTTTGACATTGTATTTACGCAATTCAAGTTTGTTCACAAGAATATGAGGACAAAATGGTATCGCATTGGCAATTTATGCAGGATTTGTAATTGCTTTGTTATAATCCATGTGCAATGAAAAACATGAACGCGATCAACATGTGCAATCACATGCCTCTTTTGGATATATGGTCACCTTTCAAGTACCCCACCTCCACTCTATCTTCAATACAATTTTAATGATGATGAATTGATTAAACATGGTATTTTGAACAGACAAAATATCTGAATTTAAGTCTCCGGTTATCCATTTATAAAAATTTTGCACACATCGTGTGTTTGATGAAAAATATAAATCAGACTTGTAATGGAGATGAGTCGTGGTGAAGAAATAATTCAAATAAATAAATGCGTTCTTGTGTTTGATAGTAAAACTATTAGATTAATTGATTTGACCACCTACCAATAGGCAAAAGAGTAACTAAATGCAAGGAGAAGAGAGGTGTATGAATGTGCAACAGCCAAATTTTCCACCATCCCAAATAGGCCTTTTAGAGAAATTATTTGCTAATTGAGGCTGGATTTGATGATAGATTTGGACCTTTTTCTGCTTTTTGTCCTTGTGGTGGGAGTTGAGTAGGGCCGGCCTTCTTATCAAGCCATTTTCTTCTCCCCTACACTAGTTGATGCTCATGCTTGCATGTGACTTGTTGTTGTAAATGTGCACGTTAGGTATGTCAGATGTTTGTCAAATATTCTGTCATTGAAGTCTTTCAAGACTGCTAATTTTGTTGAACAATAGAAGAAAACTTCGACATGTTCGTAAGAAAGAATTAGTTACACCTATGTGGCAACATGGTTGTCAATTAAGCAAAATGCAATGCAAATACCTATTCGCAATGCAAATACCTATTCTCTAAGGTTACGAGGCCACCTACCATGGCCTCGACCTCCTTTTATTCTGTGACATTGACAGCGTATCCAACACTTCTTCAAAAACAATCTTCGAGATAACGCAACTCCATGTAGACTTGTCACCTACCTTATTTGAGACAGTCAACATGTACCCAATCTTTAGTCACATGCATGGACCTTTGGAGTCTAAGGCGGTTAGAGTCTCAAGCTCAATGTCTTAAGCCAGTTGAAGCTTTACACTTTGAGTCACGTGTGATGTGATTGGTGTGACATTTCTACAAGAGCGATTGAAGGTCGAATCCATCATTTTCTGCCTTGGACAACGTGTAGGGATTGTAGACTTATTTTGTCTAGAATGTGATGTGATGATATGATTGAGTTTAACCAATGAGCCACTATGATGAGATCATATGTAACACATTCGAAGAGCATCGGTGCACTTCTTTGCCTATAAATCCTTGCACTTTGGGCGATATTGTAATGGTAATAAAATGGTATTCTTATTCTACAAATATAAACCTCGGCTCTTGCTTTTCTTTCTCGTCCATGTCACTCACACATTCAAAATATTTTATCGTCCATTTTGTTTAAATTATTTCATATTTAGGTGTCTTATTCAATATATTTGTCTTAAATTGAGTAACAAATCAACATTTGAATAATTTAATGTACAATATTTTAGTGTATTTTAGTTGTTAGAATAATATTATTAAACTTGAAATTCCAAACGCTAGATATTTTTATAAAGATTAATGTTATCTAGCGCATTAATCTAGATGCCTACAGTTGATAAATTTGAGGTGTGTGTTCCAAGTGCAAAGGTAATTTACATGGGAAGGATAGCGGAGATGGGATCCGTTGGAGCATTTTGTCTCGTCTAGTTTAGAACTCAACATGATTTCTCTTTTTTAAAAAGGGCTTATTTTCTTGAAAAGGGACCCTTAAAGAAGTTAATACTAACATTCACGAAGTTCTGGAGGTTTCTTGGAGCATAGTGTAGAAAGTAGAATGTCTTTTCACTTGTAGAATACTAGAATGCCTTATGACTCGGCCCAACTCCTATTGGGCCTTACCAGTTTTTCTTACTGGGTTGGTACTTGACTAATTAATTTAATTAGTAAACTATTATGCCCTGTTTACCTACCATTATTCCAAAAAATTATTTGTAAAAATCTTCACCATACATTTACCAAATAAAATATTCTACACACAAATTAATAAAGTTACTTTACTTTTCAACCACATATTCTCCAAAAAATACTATTCATTATTCTATTTTTCTCCCAATAATGGAAGACAAACACACTCTAAAGTCATATTTGACCTCGATTTTTTAAAATTTATTTTTAATATAAATTATATGGGATCTACGACTTTAATAAACTTAAGTTGCAACTACCATCCCTAACCTTTGAATGATTTTACAACATTCCTAACCTTTCAGAAATTGGCAAATTCCATCCTTATTCATAGTTACCGCCCCAACATTGTTGTTAAGTAGGCATAAAAAGACATACTTACCCGCAACTTAAAATAAACGAATAAAAACCAAAATGTAAAAAGTTTAGGGGTCGTTCTCTTTGTGTTTCAATTTTCAGTTTTGAATTCATTTTGTGTTTTGTGTTTTGAGTGTCTGCTTTGAGATTGCTGAACATGCGTTCTTTTTGTCATTTTGGAAAATTGTTTCTGAAAACAGAAAACTAGAAAAAACGTTTACTTTGAAATTTTGAGAATCTTTTTTTTTTTTTGTAATATTTTATTCAAGAAATCTGATTATTCAATGAAT
>CAIGRK010215866.1:0-10887 GCA_903798315.1 Fraxinus greggii
TCTTTGTATGTACTCGTAAAATGCTGAAAACGTGGGGCTCTTTTTTTTTTTTTTTTTCCGGAAATTTAGGGACCAAGCCGGCTATAGCCGACAAGGTAAGGAGCTCAACCACTTCCTGGAAACAGCATCAAGGTCACGAAACCACCTGGCCTTGGTGTAGGCTTCTCAGTGAATTCCAGAAGGTAATTTATTTTTCCATTAACTAGATATTTAAATGTTTTTGGTATAAAGCGGAGGTCCTGGTATACTTTAGTTGGAGTTGGTGTATGTTCATTTATTAATTTCGTATTCCGAATGTTGAATTTTAATATCTATTATAGGGGTTTTGAATTTGAAGAAGTAAATGCTTTTGTTGTTTAATTGCAGAACCCAAGTGTTCCAGTTTGTACTACCATCTTCTCGGTGGGGTCGAGCAAACGCGCCAATCTTTCGATCCGAGATCAAACCATTAGTGCAATTTTGTGTTTCATAAGGCTTACTCAGGTATTGCTTCAGTTTGAACTTGACCTCAAAATCTTCTTTCTGGTGCAGATATTATAGAGTTTCTGAAATCACAGTGAATCTTTTTAATATATCAATCCTTTACTTCCCATGAATGTGGCTATTAGTTGTTACATAGAAAAGAACACAGTATGTGGTTTTCTTCAGATGCAATGAGTTTTTATACAGTTGAATTTCATTTTGTCAACATCCCACTTGAGTACTAATTGTTTGTGGAAAATGATCAGCACGAGGGGAAATCTGTCGCAGTTCTTGAAAGCAGGGGTAGCAAAGGATGTGTGCAAGTGAATGGGAAGACGATTAAGAAAAACACTAATTGTGATCTCAACTCAGGGGATGAGGTGGTCTTTGGGTTTCTTGGGAATCATGCTTATGTATCCTTCATATTTGTTTGCCGTTGTTACTTGTTGATTTTCATTTCCCATTTCTTTTTAAGTTATGCTTTGTTTTCTTTGTCCACGTGGAATATCCTTAATTTTATTCATATAGATTTTCCAGCAACAACACAATGACCATGTAATCAAGACGCCTCCACCAGATGTTCAGAGCTTAGGGAAGTTTATTCCTGCTGAGAGACGAGCGGGAGATGCGTCAGCTGTGGCTGGCGCTTCAATTTTGGCATCTCTTTCAAACTTGAGGCAAGATTTATCACGTCTGAAGCCTTCATCTCGGGCCATTACTAAAATTCACCAAGGGAATGAGCTACCTCTTTCTCCTATTGCTAATGAAGATGATCTGGATGAGCAAGAAGTCAATTCGGCTACAAATTCAGGGAATGAAGCGGCTGTTGATGTTGAAGCGGCCAGCAAGGTCCTCCCTCTTGACAGCCATTTAGACTCCGGCACAGAGGCAGGCAACTTAAATCTTTTGGAGGAATAATTTGCTTTGACCTTAATCATTTATATAAATATTTTGAAAAGCCCTAAGACGTCATACCTTTGAAAGGTGAGGCGCAAGCCTCAAGACTGGACCTGTGAAATAAATCAAAGAATATTTAAATATATATACCATCTTGAAAATATGTAATAAAACAAAGTAACTAATTTAAAGTCTAACTTGCAATCACACCTAAAATAAATCATCATATTAGCATATAATAAGTTTTAAATTAGTAATCTTGTAACAAAATTGTAATCTATTATTACTAGAAGTAGACCAATATAGAATTCTACCATATCATCACTACTAATAATATATTTGAGGTAATTGCAACATATTTGAGTCCCATATCATCTTCCCCGCCACTATCAGTTTCTTGTCATTCTTTGTCATTGTACTCTATTTGTAATAGCGTCTTTCTCATTCTTCTTCCATTTAAAGATGGAAAAAAGAAAGCAAGATAACCTTCTAAAACTTTTTAGGCTATAATAGTATAAGAAGAATAGCACATCAAGTTGAGACCATTAATACAAAACTCTTAAGAAAGACAAGACAAATGAGTGCACACCTCAAGTCGCCCCAAGGCTTAGCCTTCAGTAAGCCTCAGTAAATCGAGGCGTATGCCTTGACAAATAGCAGTCAAGTAAGTTTTCAATATGTTAGATGTAAGCCTCACGTGAGGTGTGCACCTCAAGGCATAAGATTTAGACAACTTTTAAAACAATGATTGATGTTGAATATTGTCTTCTTACTTATTGAGCGAAATTTTCTAAAGCAGGTGGCAGGAGAAAGAGACTGGGTCCAGGACTCAATTCCGGCATCTCGAGTTGGGAAATCTTTGAGAAAATCAACATTTAGAGAAGGCATACTTGCAGCGATTCTTGAAGGAGGCAGCCTTGAAGTTTCATTTGATAACTTCCCATACTATTTGAGGTTGGCTAAATGATGGATCCTATTATACGTGTAATTGGTTTTAGTGTTTTTATTCGAAGTTGTTAAGAGAGCCATGTGCTTGTTGTCATTTTATATGTTGGACAAATTATCATATCCGTGCCAGTTGATTAGTTGCTACTTTATCTTTCTCCAGTTTTTAAATAGTGGACAACAATATATGCACACTTTTGTTTAGGCATTCTATTAATTTTTGAATGCTTTTATTTTATACAACTTGCAGTGAGAGCACAAAAAATGTGCTGATTGCAGCTTCTTATGTACACCTGAAGCACAAGGATCAAGTTAAATATGCTTCCGAGCTTTCAAATCTAAACCCCAGAATCTTGCTTTCCGGTCCAGCAGGTCTCTTTTTGTTTAGATGTTTGTTTTCACAATATCACTAACTCTGCTAAATGTTTTATTGCCACCATAGTTTGAACATTGTAACATGTTTATATTTGTTTTTTAGGATCTGATATATATCAGGAGATGCTGGCAAAGGCGCTTGCTCAATATTTTGGGGCTAAACTGCTTTTATTTGACACCCATTCATTTGTGAGTGTAAGATGAGACCGTGTGAACTTTTAAGGCAATGTTGAACTATGTTCCGAGCTCTGTTTGTTTACCTATTTTTCGGCATCTTCCGAGATTTGTTTGCATGCAAAAGTCTTTCGATATCATGTATATATTCTTCTGACGAAGTAGTTTGGCAAGGTCTCACGGCAATTTTTGGCTTAAATGGTTTCTGGTCACTTCTATTATAGACGCTTATTGCTATAGAATTCTGAGTTATGCATATCTTCAAAACACGATTGACATGTCTATATGTGAGTTTTGATTGGTCTTTATGGATAAGTCTAAAGTACCTTCTTACAAATAAGCATAGATGAATATTATGAGTGTGGATATTCATTTGCAATCCGTAATTATATATATCTGTTCCATCACAAAGAGTGCTACCTATGTACTTTGTGCCTATTTTTTTCGCCATTAGTGTAGGTTAATCAAGTATCAAGTATCAAACAACTAGTGAAGATTAAATAAAGAGAGCAAGTTACCAGTTTATTGATGCATAAAGTATTTTATGCTCAAATAAATGGAATTTTGTTGTTTTGTTGGACCGTTTCTTGGTTTTGCAATTTTCATTGTCTTCTATCTGAATTGAGATCATATAACATTAGCCGGACAAAAAAAATGCTTAGCTTGTCATTAGTCAATTGTTTTTGTCCTGTAGGGTTCATCTGCCAAGGAAACTGAGCTATTAAGAGAGAGTTGCAATGTAGAAGAAGTCGGCAACAGTACTAAGCAAGTTCCTGGTTCCTCGGATTTGTCTAAGGGCGTGGAACTTTCATCTCGTGAAGCAGATATCCCGAATTCTTCAAATTTTTCCCTTGTCTTAGACTCACAGACAAAAATGGAAACTAACAATTTACCCACTTCAGGGAATGCAGCTAAGAAACCCTCAATTAAATATGGCAAGTTTCTTTGTGCTTTATGTTATAGAGGAATTTATTCCGCTCACAGTCTATTAAAAGATTTAACAATGTTTCTTTTACTTTTACCTTATCTCCATGTATATCTCTGTGTCGATAAATATTTAGGCGATAGAGTTAAATTCATTGGTCCAGCTTCTGGAGGTTTGCATTCAACTTCCGCCAGGTATATTGTAATGACACACTTTTCTTTCTTTTTAATAGTCTTTTTAATAGAAACTTTTGCTGGTAATTGATGTTGGATTCAGGTTTTTAATTTAGTAAACAGTCAATTCTGTGATGTTCCTTTTTCTTCGTGCAAGTTTAGGGTGGTGGTTTTAATAGTAGATGGCTTCCTGCAGTAGTTTCTGTTAATTTCAAATTGGTTTAGTATCATGCCATTAATATGTATCTAGATGTGTTTTTCCATGTTTTATACTGAGGTTTCATATTTTCTAAAAGAGCAACCAGTTCAGTTGTGCAATTTTAGGTATTAGTTTTTCAATAGATGGATTTTTGCAGCGCTAGTCGCTGTTAATTTTTGTCAAGTATCATGTCATTAATGTGTATCAAGATGCGTACTTGATATAATTAATGGGGAAAACCAATACATCATTGTGGAGATATCCTGAATGCGTTAGGGGAGTATGTATTCGTGTACCTTGATCTTGATTTGCAGACGTATATATGGGAAACATGCCATTAAGCGCCCGTTTGGTTTGAATGATAATTAGATGTGATTGAAAAGTTGATAAAAGTTGTAGGTGTTATAAAATATGTGGCTGAAAATAAGTTTTAGAAAATGGGGGTCAAACATGTGCCAAGTCTATCAATATGATAAGACATCAATTTCTCTGGATTTCTATGCCAGATCATTTGGATAACCTTTTCTATAGTGAGTGCTTATTAAATACAAATTTCTGATTTCACTTGCACATTCTTCTCTTTTTCTGGTTTATTTGAGTCCCCAAAAGGAAGTAGAGGATGGAAAGATAGAGGCTCTCCTGCCTTCTCTTTTGGCTGAAAGCATGATGAGAGATCTTAAGATGCTAACCTATCATTTTGTTACTAAAATCTCTTCATGCAACTGCAACATTGAATGCTTGCAGATGAGAACACTGATCGGAAAATAACTTAAATCTCTATTAATCTAGTGTTATCACGACTTTAACCTTAAAGTGGTGAAATCTCTGTTGATCTAGTGTTGACATGACTTTAACCTTAAAGAGGTGAATTTTTCTGACAATGATGAGCTAGACGTGATCCTTTTTTTCCCAGTTCTAGTGTGGGCCATGAATTAATAATCCAGAGGGCTCTAGTGATTTTTATTTGAGAAACAACAAATCTAGAGTTTAGGTAGTGTATTTAATATGAGTGGTTTTATTAGTTACTTTGCTGCATTTGGCACGAGGCACTTGTTAAATGACCGCAGAAGTAGTATATACAAGTTCAAAATATATTCTTGTGAAAGTTACTTTGGCATATTATATGGTCTGTGAGGTAATTTACTTCTTGTTTTGTTTTGAAGGGGGTTGATTTTTTAGATATCACATCTATTGTACTTCAGTTGCTCACTTTTCTGGAACTTTTTAGTATAATCTTGTAACCAAAAGGGTGCATTCTGAGTTAATCTACATCTGTGACAACACTTTTTAGCTGCATCTTTAGGGGCCCAACTCCTGGAATGCGAGGAAAGGTACTATTACCATTTGAAGACAATCCCTTGTCGAAAATTGGTGTAAGATTCGATAAATCCATACCTGATGGAGTTGATTTGGGGGGTCTATGTGGCAACGGTCATGGATTCTTCTGCAACGGTAATGTGCAGCCGTGCTTTTATTTTTGAATTCAAATGTATTCTTGTGCAATGAAAAATTCTTAAATTCCCTACTTTCCAATCACTTTTTATCTCTTTTGCTTTTACTCACTAGCCACTGAACTTCGCTTGGATACCTCGGGGGTGGAGGATCTAGACAAGTTACTCATTGACACGATGTTTGAGGTGGGATTCTTAATATGATCAAATGAGTGCTTTGCTCTCATTTTGTGTGCCTATGAACTTTCATAATCTAATAATTAATTTCACTCCCCATTACTAGACTGTATTTGAGGTTAGCAGAGATTCCCCCTTCATACTGTTCATCAAAGATGCTGAGAAATCTGTGGCCGGAAATTCCGAATTATATGTTACATTTAGAAACAAGCTGGAGAAGATTCCTGATAATGTTGTCATTATTGGCTCTCACATGCAGAATGACAATCGTAAGGAAAAGGTAGTGTTGTTTGGATGAATTATCTCTCTTGTGATGGCCACTGGTTTGTTGTTTGATCGTGTCCATGATACATATTATTCACATTTAGAAGTCTTCTTGCTTGTTGGTTTGAAGTTGCATTTTCTGGAATTCGACACCTTTTGGTTTTTAAATCAAATGAAATCTAAGGGCATTTTATTTCTTGTCTCATCTAGTTGAGAATATGAACTGAAGATAATTTTTCCATCGTGCAGTCACATCCTAGCAGTTTGCTTTTCACCAAATTTAGCAGCAATCATACTGCTTTACTTGACTTGGCTTTCCCTGTAAGGAGCTCTCTTTCATTACTGTCATATTTTGAAATTATACTTCCTGCTATGTGGTTTGTGCATTACAGAACAAAGCAAGTTTTATCATATGTCATACAATATCTATCTGTATGCCACAGCATTGACCTTGCTAATGTATCTTATTTGGCAAAGCTTAAGAATTTCTCTCCAATTTGACTATAGTTGCTCTTACTTATATTTTTAATTTTTCACGAGTGTTATCCTCAAGACAAAAAACTTCGTTCTTTTTTATTTTTGTGGGGGAGTGGGGTTGGGACACTAAATGATTGGGCCTGTGAAAAGAGTGACCTCATCAGAAAAGGGCTCACATTGTACAAAATCTATTAAATAATGATATTCTATTGGATCGGAAGTGTCCTTGCTGGATCTGGTTATGTATGTAACATTGGCCGTAGTCAGGTTGTGGGTCGGTGGTTGATGTTGTGCGTGTTGGTTCTTTTCTTAATAGATTTGATCGTTATCAATGTACTCTGTCTATTATTTATTGTATGTGGCTTATTGCTCTCTGCATTGATCATTTGTTTACTGGATTAATGTGGTCTACTTTTTATTACCTCAGGATAGTTTGGGGAGACTACATGACAAAGGAAAGGACGTTCCTAAGGCAACCAAGCTTTTATCTAAACTTTTCCTCAATAAAGTGACCATTCACCCGCCTCAGGTTTGTTCTTGAAATTCTGCGGGTTACTGACCTTTTGTCATTTAAACTATGTACTGATACTTTACTTGCCATTGCAGGATGAAGCACTCCTATTTAGTTGGAAGCAGCAATTGGAACAAGATGCTGAAACCCTAAAACTGAGCGCAAATCTCAATAATTTAAGAACTGTGAGAGATCATAACACTGAACTGTAATATTTTTCATAATTCAGTCAGAATGCGATGCTTGTCCAGTTATCTTTTATGATTCTGAGCATGCCAACTAGCTCCAGACATGGATCTTTTTATTTCTTATTTTTAAGCAGAGTTCTGTTGATTTGAACTATATAAAAACACACTGCTGAAGACATTGTCAGCATTTTGTTCGAATTTACTAGTTTCTTCATCTCTAATTCCTTTACAAGATTCAAGCATGGTTATGCAGAAACTCACTTTATATTTTGCGGGTGCTTCCAATACATCACCTGAATTGCTTCATGTTATTACATATAGGTCCTGAGTCGTCGTGGAATGGAGTGTAATGGACTTGATACATCATGCATTAAAGATCAGATACTTACAAATGAGAGTAAGCATTTCTTTTGGGCCCCTGTATTAGATGATAAATATTCTAATTCTTCTATGAAAATTGAGATTCCAGAATGAGTGAACAAGAGTTGAAAGTGTAGTTTTTTGAAACCTTAAAAGGTGCAGAGAAGGTAGTTGGATGGGCTTTATGGCATCATTTAACGCGGAACCCTGAAACTGATACAGATGCCAAGCTTGTTTTATCTACTGAGAGGTAAAGGAGTAGCTTACATTTCTATGGATGGCTACAATATTAGTTATTGGAACTAAACTGGTATGACACTTGAGCAGTATCCAGTATGGCATAGGAATACTACAAGCAATCCAGAATGAATCCAAAAGTTCGAAGAAGTCTCTTAAGGTGATACTTGTGTTTCTTGACATCAGCGAAAATTTTATTAAAGCTTTAAGCTTTGCTGGAAATATTTTATAGTGATGCTTGCTCCATATTTTTAGAGGTTTATAGATTTCCTTTTTCCCTAGGATGTCGTGACAGAGAATGAGTTCGAGAAAAGGCTTCTGGTGGATGTTATTCCTCCCAGTGATATTGGCGTGACATTTGATGATATTGGAGCACTTGAAAGTGTCAAGGATACATTGAAGGAGCTGGTGATGCTTCCTTTGCAGAGGCCCGAACTTTTCTGCAAGGGTCAATTGACTAAGGTTTTACATCTGAATCTCTTATATCAGTAATTGACATCTCTACATGATGGAGAGTTTAAGTTACAAGACATTGAGTGTTCATTCAATGTTATGTGTGTGTTGTTTAATTGTCTTGGTGAACTGCATCCTCTTTTCCTTTTCCTTTTCTGTTCATTTATTACTGTCCCCTCTTTAGGAAACTTATATACCGATCTCTCTTGATGTTATTTTCTTAGTCACGTATTATCTTGATTGTATAGGTCACTTTTCTCCGTTCTCGCACCCCCCAACCTCAATCAAAAAATTAATTCGGGTGATGTGATGTTACTTCTTAATTAAAAACTGAGAATGAGGCCTCAATCTAATCCTATATATTGGAATGGTCTCTCGATTAAAACTACTGCACATTTGCTCACGAGCTTAATAGTTTAATACAAACAGAAAAAAAATGCTGATATTTTTTAACACTTGGCAGATCTTCTCTTGAGCTTTTAAATGCTATTTTTCTGGCCTCCTTTTTGGCTGAGTTTCTAGAAGCTGTCAATATATTGTTTGGCTCGTAATTTGCATTTTAGGTGTCCAAAGAAACTCAGTTCAAACTTTTTCACTTGCAGCCCTGCAAGGGTATACTTTTATTTGGGCCCCCTGGAACAGGAAAGACCATGCTTGCAAAGGCTGTTGCCACTGAAGCTGGTGCTAACTTCATCAATATATCTATGTCGAGCATTTCTTCAAAGGTAAATTCATCAGGGAGCTTGTCTGATGACTATTACGAGATTCATTTGATGATTTTTGTTTTATATATTTAACTTCCACCTTTCTCCCACACTATTTTTCTTACTGCAGTGGTTTGGTGAGGGTGAGAAGTATGTGAAGGCCGTGTTCTCGCTGGCAAGCAAAATAGCTCCTAGTGTTGTATTTGTTGATGAAGTATGCCTACATTACGTTTTTGTATAAATGCACCCGTGCTTATTTATTTAGGGAAAATTGCACCATTGGTCCCCAAACTTTAAAGAATAAATTTGGTTCTTAACATTTCATTATAATTGCACAATCACTTTCCAACAATAGAATCTGTCTAAATCTTCATTATATTGTCAACTTTCAGAGAAACATGTCTCACCTCAAATTTCTAGGAACCAGTCCAAGTTGAATAAAACCTAGCTTCATAATGTTGAATATATGAGGGACACGAAATGATGTAATAAGATTTCGACGGCATTCGTAATTGGGGATTGATTATGCACTACAATAACAAGTTAAGGACCAGTTTTCTGCTTTTTAAACGTTGGGGACCAACTTGCTACTTGGGCAATAGGTTGAGGACCAATAGTGCAGTTTTTCCTATTTATTTATTTGAATCCTATACAGAAGATTGACTTGGTGAGCTCTTCTTATATCTTAAAAAGGTCGATAGCATGCTGGGCCGGAGGGAAAGCCCAGGAGAACATGAAGCCATGCGCAAAATGAAAAATGAATTCATGGTGAACTGGGATGGACTGAGAACAAAAGATACAGAACGGGTTTTGGTGCTTGCTGCCACAAACAGGCCATTTGACCTTGACGAGGCTGTAATAAGGCGTCTTCCACGTAGGTAAAGCAATACTAAGAATCTTTCTGCATTTCTTACTTCACTTAAGAAACTTCTATTATTCCTGATGTACTTTCTGCATTTCTTACTTTGCTTAAGAAACTTTTATTATTCCTGATGTTGTTGCTTCTATTGTATTATACCTTAGATTGATGGTCAACTTGCCGGATGCTGCTAATAGAGCAAAGATTTTAAAAGTGATACTAGCGAAGGAGGACTTGTCTCCCGATGTTGATCTGGACTCTGTTGCAAGTATGACAGATGGATATTCTGGAAGTGACCTAAAGGTTGGATTTACAGACTGGTGTTCTGTCTGAGAATCAATTTTACTCTTGTCCACGCTTTTGAGGATCTATGCTTTCTGTAATTCTACTTCTTTTTCCTGTAGAATTTATGCGTGACGGCTGCACATCGTCCAATCAGAGAACTTTTGGAAAGGGAAAAGAAGGTACATTTCCTATGATTGATATTGAGCTTTACTGCTGGTCAATCTCAAGAGGGTATTGTAAACATCAAACATCAATATTCAGGATATATGAAATGAAAATTAGTACATTTATGGCATGTTTGGTAACCCCGGTAAGGTGGTGTACCAAACCATGTCCTTAAGATGTTAGTTTGTTCTTGTTTTCATTGATTGCCGACAGGCAACATGAATCATGAATATAGACGTGACTTTTCTTCAGATCAAATATTGAATGAAGTATCATATTGTCATTGCTTATCTGCAAGAAAAAACCATCTGACTTACATTTTGGTGGTAATGATAGGAGCAAGCTGCTGCTCTTGAAGATGGTAANTCTCAAGAGGGTATTGTAAACATCAAACATCAATATTCAGGATATATGAAATGAAAATTAGTACATTTATGGCATGTTTGGTAACCCCGGTAAGGTGGTGTACCAAACCATGTCCTTAAGATGTTAGTTTGTTCTTGTTTTCATTGATTGCCGACAGGCAACATGAATCATGAATATAGACGTGACTTTTCTTCAGATCAAATATTGAATGAAGTATCATATTGTCATTGCTTATCTGCA
>CAIGRK010215898.1:0-12330 GCA_903798315.1 Fraxinus greggii
GCGAATTGCAAAGCCATTTGCATGCTGTGGACCCTACCACCATTTTTTCTTTCGCTTTACAGCTACGCACCAGCAAGGAACATCTAAAATCCATCTGATGCCGTCCAAACACGCGACTTGCGCGGCACCGCTAGTTAACTAATCTTTTAGTAAAGGGCATTTGATTCATTTGAGTATGCTCACGGACGAGGGTGTGATCGAGCCACATTATTTTGAAAAAATATATTTTGAAATAGAATATTAATGGAGAATGTGCGATTATAAAAGAAGGAAAAATTATTAATGTGATAAAAAATATTATTTTATTGAAAAGTGTGTGGTTGAAAATAAGTAGAAAAATAAGAATGAAAATTTTAATGTGGCTCAAACAGGGGTTTAGGTTAATTGGCTTTCTTTTATAGGGCCCCAAACACCTATAATTGTTTAACACCGAACAACAAATGTACTGTGTATTTTTGAGCACCGAATTTATTTTATCTTGATTTCAATTTCACTCTGACTATTATTTATACAACTCAAAAAATCTACAAAATTATAATAAAACAACTTGTAACGTACGGTTCATATCCAAGAAGTGGAGCACTAAAATTTGCAACTTATTAAATTCAATAATTATGAAGTACAAATAAATTATGAACCCATTCTCTATTTCTAAGTTAAAATATAGTCTATTGAAACCTGACTTCAAAGATGGCTCTTTAAAATATAGAACTTTTGTTAATATTTGATATTCTATCTTAAAATGTCGACCTTATTAAGAGGAGTAGTTCAAACTCTTATAAATTCATCTATATTTTCATCTTTATTTGATGTGAAATTTTGTCCCTTAACATGTCTCGCAAAATGGTGTCTTGTTTGAGCAAACCAATTTTGAAATTTCTGTGCTCAATTTTTTTGAGTCTTAATAGGATCGAATTGCTCGTTGGAGCTTAACGGACTCTGATATCATGTTAAGATTTGAGATTCCATCTTGAAATGTCAACCTTATTAAGATGAGTAGCTCAAACTTTTATAAATTTGTCTATATTTTCATCTTTATTCGATATGATATTTTATCTCTTAACAATCTTAAGGATGATTCTTTAAAATAGAAAACATTTATGCTTAGTTTGGTAAGATTCGTGGAGCCATAAGTAAGGTTATGTTTGGTATTTACTTCTGATACAATCATCTCAAATTGAAAGATTCAACCCGACTTAAATAGTGCACCAAGCCAAGCTCATCGTGAGATGATCCTGCTAGCCATCTTCCATGCACTAAAAGAACATTGAGCAAGAGTCTCAATCCCGATCACTACGGGACAAGTTTAAAAAAAAAAAAAAGAGTGGAGAGTCGAGTTTAATTGGCCACATACTTGAATTGGTCCTACTAGACTACTCATTTATGATCGTGAGTCACCTTCGGACTCTCTTTGACCGTTGACTCCACTATGATGATATCTAGAATAATATCATAATAGAAGCCAAAAAGCAAACAGAAAAATATGGATAAAAAAATAGGAGAGTTGAAACGGGAGGAAAGAATGTCGAAAAGGTATTCATAAAAGAATTACCTTTTATAACTAACAAAACCGCGTAATGAATATCTTGCTTTTAAAATTCACCTGGGGATGGAAAAAAGAAACTCAATCCCTATAAAAGGAATAACAAATAATAATTTAATTGGATGGTCGTTGACTATAAATGAGAAAGAACTGCTTGTCTGTGAGTGTATGTTGTGTGTTTGGAGCGAAAAGATTATAATAAAATTTATTTACAGTAATAAAGACAAAGTTCTTCAAGACGTGGAAAGGAAAAAATTTCATATGAATTATGTGATCCTAATTCTTTTGGAAGGTTTACAAATTATGTGAATTGGGTAGTTTGTGAGAAAAAAATAATCTCTCTCTCTCTCTCTCTCTCTCTTTGCAATTTTCTGCTATATATTGGTTCCACTCTACTTTACTCCTTTCTCCCCTCACGAATTTTTTCTTCACCATTGTTGCAGGAAGATGGAAGAAATGGTTTCTTTGTGGAGTTATCAAGAGGTAGGCCACTCACTCATGGTTGATTAATTTTCGTGTTTTGCCTAGGCAGATTTAAAGGTGTTTATATTCTATGCAAATTTGTTCTTATGGTGCTATATCCTGGACATTGCATCTTTTTATGTTGGCTCTGAAAGCTACCTTTTCATAGAATTTGTAGAAATTTCTCTCTTTGCTCGTCGCGCTCCCTGCGTTCGGGCATTTGTGTCTGTCTGTGGAAAATGGAAGGCTTTAACACATTTGGGATGCAAGAGTAGTCATGATCAAGTAAGAGAGTCGCATAAAAATTATGTTTGTCATCCTGTCCAGCCGTATATTGGTACATTACTAGATTTTGTGCGTGTGACTGAGAGTGCGCGTTGATGGTATATTTGGTATGACGGGATATTGATCTGATATTCCATTACATACTGACCGCCTGATTCAGATATGATATCCATGTTCGTGTATACGTTCTTGTGTTTTCGTTTTTTTCAAGGATTTCCATTTTTTTACAGAATATTGATGAAATGAATCAGAAGCTTATGTACGCCATTCTTGAACTTGAGAAATTGAAAGTAGATGCAAGCGTGGAATCAAGGAAGAACAAGGAATACGTGAAGCAATTAATCCAACTCCTAAACATTACCAATCAAGAAAGAGATGAAGCTCGAAACCAACTTCAGAATTTACTAGAGAAGTTTATGCTAACTTCATCAAATGAAAGTTCGAATATTCTTCCTCAAATTCATGTCGATTATCCTCTTCGAAAACCCCGCAAAACAAATTCTAGCATAAATGAGTCCACTCAGTCCAACATTTCTTCTCCAGTTGATGTGCTGTTTGATGCAGTATCATCTCCTGAATTCTCAAACTTCAACATGCTTTCAACCAATCAGGTCATTTCCGGTGTTCCAAAGATCTTCAACATGCTTTCAACCAATCACGTCCCTTCCGGTGTCCCAAAGATCGATTGTGCCTCTCTGATTATTGACAACCTTGTCAAGGGAAGAGTTCTGCCTCAGACAGGAAAATTACTTCGGGCTGTTGTTGAAGCCGGGCCACTTCTTCAAACACTTCTGGTGGCTGGCCCGCTACCTAGGTGGCAGAATCCTCCCCGGCTTCAGCCTTATCAGATTCCTCCAGCTCCTATAAAAGGATATGATCAAGAGAATTTTGCCCAGATATCTTGTGGATCTTCACAAATTTCATCAGCACCTATGTTAAATTTCGCAAATGTACCTCAGGGATCTAGTTTACACAATGGTTTAATGATGTCTACCTCAACAGATGCTTACAGTTGTATACCACTAGCCAACAGTCACAGTTTATACCGGAAATTCGAAGGGTATCCTCCTTCCAATCTTTCTATGCACGAGCACGGTGGAGGTGTAAATTCATGCATTGATAGTGATTTGAGCTTAGATTCTTGATTTCATAAAAATTCAGCTCCTTCTGTTAAACCTCCAATTTTATTTTTATGCTATATTTTCCAATCTAATCCAGTTCCTGCTGCTGCTCTTTCTTGGAGTTGTTCCATTAAGTTTCTGGGCACGCATGCTAAACTTGTTTCGTTAAGACTAATATTGGTTTAATTATCAACCATAAAACATCTTATTTTCAGTAATGGAGAAGACAAAAGAGCCTAAGAAAAAGTCCCATTTTGCTGTCATATGTCAACAAAATTAGTTCATATGATCGAATTTCCGACGCATGTTCCACCTCAGTTCCTTGTTATCTCCTTTGTACTTATTAATTAATATACTATAGATTAGGACAAATTCTTTGTATTTTCTTAGTAATAATCACCTGTGTTAGCTGTTTCATTTGATCATTGTAGACTTCAAAAATATGGTTTTCTTGATTAGTACATTCTTAAATTTTCAGAGAACAGATTTGTTTTTATAATGTTCCAATGTCCAACACCTTCTCCAGGGACTGAACTTTCTGCCTGGAATCCATGGGTTATGGTATTGGTTGCCGTGGTTTGCATCATAACCCTTTTCTTCAGTTGTTTTAGGATTCTACAACGACAATGTACGCCGTTTCTTGCAGTAAATCTGTTGAGAAATTCCGTCCAAACACGACGCCTAGACGAGAATCCTGAAGCTTCTCCTTCGCTTCAGTATGGGAGCCAGGGTCTCAACTCCTATATTATGCACTCAATTCCCATAACTCAGTTTGAGAAAAATAAGGATGGAGAATCTTGTGCAACTGCAAGCAATACAGGTTGTGCTGTTTGTTTAGGTGAATTTGTAGAAGGGCAATGGGTGAAGCATTTACCAAGTTGCTCTCATGTATTCCATGTTTCTTGTATTGATACATGGTTTCAAACACATTCAAGCTGTCCACTCTGTAGATCGTTTGTCTACAATCCTGCGATGCAGCATGAATGTTCAGTGTCGATTTACTCGTTGCTAGGAGCTCTACATCGCGAAGATTTCCTTCGAGAAAGATCCGAAAACTACCAAGTTCCAAGAGCACAAATATTACAACATGTTTCACTTTGAATTGGTGCAGAAGATGGCTGTTGGATGTAGTGGCAGAATCAGTCATTTTGTGTTTTTCAGAAGATCGGCAGTAACTAATTGATATTTTCAGAACCAGTTCACGCACTATATGATTTGAAGTACGGAAACAATTGACAGTGTAATGAACAATATTTTAGCATTTTTCCTTTCTTTAATAATGTCTAATACTATATAATTTAACATCCCAAATAGTTACTTCATTTGATTCTTCAGTAGATCATAACATATCACTTTTCGAAGATCTTTTCCTTATATTGCCCACCGAAGAAATTCTGACCACTAGTCCGAATGGTTTGTAGATTCCGAACAACTATAGTAAGTTGAACCTAATGAGATATCAATTACAACCCAAAAAGTAATTATGGGATCTGTCCCGGGATTTTTCTTGCTTTTCTTTTGCCTCATTCCGCTTAAAGGAGTAAATGGGCATTGAAAAAGAAATAAGAATGAGAAGTATTAAACTTTTTATCATATCATAGCGTCTAGCTATTTTTTCGCGGAATCTCTAAATCAGCAATTAACACAAGAAAAGATGTAATGGAGACGAATTACGTTTTCACATGTCAAAATTTTAAATTAAAAATAAATTCAACTACGCATTTATATCTCATTTATAAAACCTTAATTGATTACTAGAAATAAATATCAGTTTGTAATTAATATACGATTTCGTAGACTTGCTAAAATTTCTTATTGAGAGCGATAACGCTGACCTTTATGAATCTATCCAACGGTTAAGGTTGGCTCCCGTTGTGTAAGGCAACTAACTGAACGTAAAATTTCAGGTAAATCAATCAAAATAAATGTTAGTTGACCAGTGGGCCCCAGTTCTAACTGACGTGGCTCCCTTGCAATATTAACAACGTTATAAACCTAGACAACACGAAAAACCCGCCGGCTCTCCGATCAAATCAGATCAAACGTCGAAAAGCCCAACAAATTTTCACTCTCACTGGTACTAATTTCACAAATCGACTTCGCATTACAGCTATTTCCCTCGTACTGTTCCGATTCTTGGTGAGTTTATGTATGTGTGTATGTGGATTCTTGTTTATGTTGAATATATTGATCTTAATTATTTCTATATTTTTGGGTTTTGGTGGGTTGGTGATGTGGTGAAGAGGGGTGGCGGAGGTGGATGGTATATGGCGGAGCTGCTTCGAAAATGGAAAGAGAACAAACTGTTCAAAGTGGTTTTTGCGGTGACTGGAATCATGTCCACTCTCGTCGTCTATGGGGTCTTACAGGTAAAGTTCTCTCATTTATACCAGTCATTATTTTTTAATCCAATTACATTTTTCGAGTTTTAGTTTTCAATCACTAGTAAACAGCGCATTAAATAATTGTTACTGTGGATATCGGATTTGTGGAATCTCTTTATCTAACAATTCTATGGGTCGTCGAGTTTCCCTTACTGGGATTTGATTATTTGCTTTGGGAAGAAAATAAGAGATACATAGAGTGAAAGGTATGTTAATGCACCTGTTTTATCGTTTAAATTGCACAGTATGGTACACTTTGTAGTAGCTATACTGATAAAGGTACTTTCATAGTCACTGACCACAATTCCAAAATCTTCATTGCTCTATGTATCCAGTATCTATTACCTTTATAAATGAGAGATCTTATAAAGCAAAGTATATTTGAATGCCTAAGTTTGTTTTAGCTTATCTTATGAATCTTTTCCAGCTTCTATTTGAGTGAGAATGGTAACTAGTTGAAACCTAAGCATGATCAGATATTGAAAGGAGGTCATGAAATTGATATCAGGGTGCGGTGGTGGTAATTTTGGATGCTTTCTTGGAGGAAGTGGTGGTTTTGATGATCGATTTGGTGTGCTAGTTGTGGCTGTGATCTTGATAGCTGCCTAGCAGCTGCCATAGGTTAGAGTTGGGTTCATATGTGCAAACAGCAATGGTGTAAAATTTAATTTTTTATATAGAAAAAAACTAATGTCACTTTGGAACATCCCGAAAAGGTAAGGGAGGCATTCAATTTGAAAACGGTAAATTAGCACAAAATGTCCCTATCTTTCATTATTATCGCGCAGAACGTTCTTACCTTCCATTTTTTGGCATTTTCACCCTTCATTACACTTTTGGTTGTGCAAAATGTCCTTTCCGTCATTTTCACCCAACTTCTACATTAGGTAAATGCATGTAGTCAAATTTTTCAAAAGTGAAGGGTATTCTCATCTTAGAACATTTTTCCCTTTCTTCCCTTCCATTTTTCCCATTTCTTCACTAACACAAATTAAACAAAACCCACCTAACAAGGTGCTTAAATATCATAGATTTAGCAATAGAGAAATCCAGTAAATACTAGAATCAAAATAATTATAATAAATCATCATGATTATGCATGCATTATGAATCAAGAACTTAGATGCACTAATATCACAGAGATACCCACAACCAGAAAAGGGAAAACTTGTCAAGAATCCAGACATCAGTTTATAAAACCCCAATATAGAGTTCAGGGAAGAAGAATGCACCTTGCACTAGTGGCCCTCCTGGGTACTTCAGGCTCAAACTCCACATGCAAGCCCAAGAACCCATCAAATCGATCAAAGGTAACATGATTAACATGCTGCACATCAGTCGGCCATTCAATCTATATAACACCTCGACCACAATTGGCGCTGCCGACACAAGAAAACTCTTCTCTATCCTTCTTGCAAGACAACCAAAAACTCTTTCAAAAGAGTCACCAAAAGTGCCAAAAGAGACAGTTGATCCATCCTGTCCTTCTCCCTCTTCCCCCTCTTCTCCTTCACACTATTTTCCTCCTCCTCTATGTCATCGCCAGTCACACCAGAAAACCCCTCACCTGCATATAACTGAGTTTGATGAAACAATATGGCATTATGAGCATGTGAGGATATTGACGGAAAAGAAGAGGAAGATGAATGGAACACCTCTCTCATCCTTACAAGGTTTGAACAAATCAATAACTGGAAAAATATGCATTTCACTTATGACATAAGGGAAAAAAGAGGAAAAATGTTCTAAGACGATAATGCCCTTCCCTTTTGAAAAACATTGACTACACACGTTCACTTAACAGAGAAGTTGGATGAAAATGGACGGAAAGGACGTTTTGCGCAATCAAATGGGTAATTGAGGGTAAAAATGCCAAAAAAATGGGAAGTATGGACGTTATGTGCTAATTACCCATTTCAAAAGACGAATTGTGCATGTGCATGTGCACGCATCCTTTTAAGTGCTTGTAAAAGCTAAATAACAAACCCAAAATGTTTAGATGAAATTCAATCTGAAAAAGAGGGATCATGCGATAGTGCATGCACATGCTTCTAAAAGCATTCTCATGTATTTCGTTTGGAGTGTTGTATGGTTTTTCGAAGAATGAGTTTGGTATTAGAAGCTAATTTACCTTTCCTTGAACACATTGAAGCGAAGTTGCGGAAAAATTGGTTAAGATGTTTGGGACACATTTAAATAACACGGATAGATGAATTAGTGAGGAAACTGATGTAAATTAATATTAATGACAAATTTAGAGGATGATATCAATCTAAAATATCCTGAATGAAAAAAAAATGGTAAGTATCTTTGTGATTTAATTGTGGGAAATGGCTCTTGTTAGGGTAGATTGGAAGAAGAGATGATCCAGGACAAGTATTAGATAAGATTTTGTTAAGTAGTTAAGTTGAGTTGTATATGCAAGGAGAAGGAAAAAGAAAATGTCTTGCAAGAAAGGGACAATATATCCAAATGTTGCATTTTCAGTGTTGTTACTTTGCTTATTTCTTAATGAGAAGATGGTAAAGAAGAACACGGGATTATCTAGCTAACCATGCACTCTTTTTCTTGTTGGATAAGGAATTTTAGTATTTTGTCTCCATCACGATCTATATCGACATCCACGCTACGTTGCCTCATCAAGTGATACTTTGTTAGAATGTCTTTCTGTCTGCTTCATGCGAATGATCACATAGGGTTGATCTCTGGTTCACGTATCTGTCTATCTCGAAGAGAAGCCGTATTAATATTGCTTAGTTTGGTATTTTTTTTCTCCTTTGAAATAAGAAATATTTTATTATCATGGTTGTTAATTCTCAGTCTTATTGTGGTTCAGAAACCGAAATTATTTCTACATAAATTAAATGAAATTTGTTTCTTGCAGGAAAAGATTATGAGAGTTCCGTATGGACCGCAC
Organism: Fraxinus greggii; assembly: GCA_903798315.1. NCBI lineage: Eukaryota > Viridiplantae > Streptophyta > Magnoliopsida > Lamiales > Oleaceae > Fraxinus > Fraxinus greggii. The sequence goes on from CAIGRK010215898.1 coordinate 8,713, forward strand.
AAAGAGTACTTTAAATACTCACTGTTTCTTGTTTTCTGTAACCGCATTACAACTTCTGCTGTATCTGCAGGAGTTTTACTGGTAACTCCACTTTAATGCTTGATTCATCAGTTTTCTTACTTTTACCAAGCTCTCACATTTAATTCAAGTGCACTGGACCTGTTAAAACTCGTCATATTAATATGATTTAGTCCGGCTGCCTGTCTTACTGCTAGGTGGGTATAATTCACCAAATTTACGAGTTAGATGTCATGACGTTTTCAGTATTTTATTTGTATGTTCATTTTTTCTTGTCATTCTCTTCTCTAGGCGAGTGGGAAGGCCCTAGACGCTGTTGCTCCTCTTTACAAGTATGGCATCATATCAGTGTCTAATATACTTACAACAACATGTCAGTATGAGGTAAGCTGTGCTCCCTTCTGGTGAGAGACAGATTGAATATACACTGGTTTTCAAATTTCCATAAACACGTTCTTTTATTTAGTTAGAGTAAATGATATTTTGTATTTATTTTCGAGTTTTAAGATGCAAAAAAAAATGTGTAACGTGAAATTTTCTGGCTATGCTTGCTCCAGGCACTGAAATATGTCAGTTTCCCGGTGCAGACACTGGCAAAGTGTGCCAAAATGATACCTGTAATGGTGAGATAGTAGTACTGTTGCTCATTGAGGAAACAGAAGTACAGAACTTAAGTTACCATTCTGTTAATAATTGCCATTATTTTGTTACGAAGGCTTAATTTAAAATTTCTAATGTTCACGAGTCTTCTTTGTTTTACCCTAAGGTATGGTTTGTCCAATATTGTCCTTGCTTGATGCATTTGCCAATTTGTATGGTCATTAATTTCCCATCCCATTCATTGCCTATGAATGTAATATATTTTTCTTTTGATCTAGTTTTTTCGTGTACCTATTATAACCTTGCAGTGTCTCTAATCTTACTTCTTTGATCACCTTACAAATGGAGAGTACGAAGTTGACCACCAAATCCATAAGATTGAATATTGTGTTTAGCAGCATCCATACCTTAATTTCATGTTGATTATTTTACACTTAATTCCATTGCTTGTTTTAAGTTTACTATGTGTAAGCCAGGTATACAAGTTAGATTCTAACCAATATGAAGTCATAGTGCATTAATCTAATCAAGCCAATACAAATCAATAACTTGCCTCATAGAAGTTATCTTCTTGCTTATTTATTAGGAAAAAATGAAGTCTTCTTCTTGGTTTGTTTTTATTCAGAGTTCATTTTGTGTGCATATGCAGTTCAACTAACATTTATAATGCATTTTCATTTTTGACTTTTCCCCTCATTTTTATTAATTTTCTTTCCCCATCTTCCCATGCAGATCTGGGGCACTGTCATCATGCAAAAGAAGTACAATGGGCGTGATTATCTACTTGCCTTTTTGGTGACTCTTGGGTGTTCATTGTTCATTTTATACCCGGTTAGACTCTCATTCAATTTTTGGAATTGAAATGACTGTGTCAAACATTTGGATTTGCATCAGTAATCAAAAATTTGGGTGCCACAGATTTCTTGGTGTCATTGAATTTTAAGTATTTTAATAATTTTTGGATTTGTTTAATCATTTAACGGTAAGAATATAGACGTCAAAGGAATTTGTTGTCAGTTACCTTTATAGATAGCTTGTTAAGCAAAAAATTTCATCCTTCAAGGTGCATTTCTATGTTCTTTGTGAAATAATAAGTTCCTACATGAAAACAAATCTTGCAAGACATTATTTCTTTTTAAAATTTTCATCAGCCTTCTTTTCTTTTTTGAACCCATTTTATAAGGAATGTTGTTTTAACCAAGGACTTGAAGGGGGTGAAATGCATAAGATTAGAGAAGGTTGAATGAGATGGATTAGTGCTAAAAGTAAAAGATGCTTCTAAGGTCAAAAGACAGATTCAACAGATTCTACAAAATGATTTTTTGACCTGTTATTTGATGGTTGGGTCGTTGAAGGACAAAATAACAGCAAGATGAACATAGGGAAAATGAGGATGCTAAGATGCATGATTGTACTAGAATGAATAAGATGAGAAATGAGAATGTATGCCAACAAGTGGAGCTGACATTAATTGATGATTAATTAAGGGAATTATGGCTCGGATAGTTGGGGCATGTCTTGCATAAAATCTAACGATAGAAGTTTATGATCCTAGTTGAACGGGCTACAGAAGGGAGGGGTAGTCCAAAATTTGCAGCTTGGTCTAAGAATTTGATTGCATTGGATCTTTGAATATATGCAGTAGACCCCAATTTTACTGGGAATTGGGCTTAGTTAATTATTATTTCTTTGTTTTCGGGGCGTTAAGTGATAATATATTTGTGAGTGAGCGCTATATATTGATCTTGTTACAGTTAATTGATGGGATGACGCATGCCTCTAATTATATTGCACTTGCTTATTTAGTAATTAATGATGAATGATTTTACTCTTTGAACTGTAGGCTGCAGGTGATATTAGTCCTTATAGCAGAGGAAGGGAAAGCACAGTTTGGGGTGTTTCCTTGATGCTCGGTTATCTTGGGTATGGTATAATAATTTACCTACCCTCATATAATCAAATGGTGAACCGAAGAATTTACTGGTGTTACCATTTGGGACTGTTTCAATCATTTCCAATAGTACAGGGGCGGGGATGGGAGCATTTGAAATTAAATAAAACTATGTCATTTCCCCCTTTCACTGTCGTCATTTTCTCCTCCTTTTCTTGGTTTCTTTTTATTTGGAATGCAAGGAAATGCTTGCATTTTCCAATAACACCCTTAAAACCGATTTCAAAATGGAGATCAAATGTGATCTGCGCTGAATGCCACTATGTATGAATAATTAAACCCTGCCTGTTTAATAAGGTTACAGTTAATTTATCTCTTCCTAACTTTTACTTAGTTAACTTGCCGTTGCAGGTTTGACGGCTTCACAAGTACGTTCCAGGATAAACTTTTCAGAGGTTACGATATGGAGATACAGAATCAGATATTCTACACAACACTATGTTCATGTATACTCAGTTTCACTGGTAAGATTTATGTTTCAATCAGTATCACATTTGTTGTAGTTTTCGAACTTGTCTTGTAGCGGCAAAAATTTTACAGATTTTTGATATTTATTAGCTCCAACAGTCGGAAAAAGATGATCCTACGTCTCTGCTAATATATTTTAATTTTTCTTGTCCAATCTGGATCGTTATATTATAGTGCACCTCAAATTTTTGTTTTATTCCAATGTTGTTTTGATTTGATAGTTCGGCTTATTTTGTATAGGTCTAATCTTACAAGGCAATCTTCAAATGGCAATAGATTTTGTTTCGCGGCACAATGATTGTTTCTTTGACATTACAATCCTCTCAACTGTAAGTTACGAAAGTACAGATTTTCTTCTTTTCTTTCATATATCGATTTCTTCAAGACTTCATGAAGCATTTATTTTTGCTTATATGCACCTGTTTATGTTTATATCTCGTATACTGCAGGTTGCAACAATTAGCCAGTTCTTTATTTCTTACACAATCCGAAATTTCGGCGCTCTAACCTTCGCCACCATAATGACCACGAGACAGGTACAAAAACAATTTCTCATGCTATTTAATGAGAAACACTGTTAA
>CAIGRK010215910.1:0-16869 GCA_903798315.1 Fraxinus greggii
AGAAAAAATATTATTTTGGATAGTGAATTTTTGAGAAATATATAGTTAAAAATAAGGAAAAATTTTGAATTTTCGTGTAAAATATTATATTGTGTGAATGTATAGTTAAAAATGAATATGTAAAAAAAAAATTCCGAAAGAATGAGAGCCGACAAGGACTTGAATAAACGTCAACATCAAAAGTTACATTACAATGTAACACTTGACACAGCCTATATTCGTACCCAACACGCCTAACTACAAATACACTATACAATGAACCCATACACAAATTTGAACACCCTTTTATTTTTCGAAAAACTAATTCTTATTTAATGTATGATTTTGATTTCATTTTTTCTTTAAATTTATTTTTAAATACATATTTTTTGAAATCAACAATTTTTTAATCAAATTTTTAACTTCATATTTTTTTAATAAAATTTACTGAAAATCTAATTATCGACGGTAGAAAATAGGTGCTCCATTTGAGAAGGTGGGGGTGGCACAGAGTGGGTTGGGTGAGTACATGACGTGACCTCTCCTTTCTGACCTTTCCTTTTGGGTGTTTTACGCCATTCTTAGAAGGACAAACATGAGTCAAAATGAAATGACCCATCCAAATAAAAGAAACTTATAATCTGCTCTTTTTTAGTGGGTGCCACCATTTGTTTGCTTATTATATGAAATGAATAGATATGCACTTTATCTTGGCACTACGTTTTCTTACCTCAGAAGAAAGAGAATTTTACGTATTTAAAGTGAAATATTCATTTCTTTTTAAAATTACTATGTTCATTCATTTCAAAAATTACCTATTTACATTACAAAACAAGCAAGTATAAAAAGAAAAAGGAAAAAAAATCCCTTCCAGAGTGGTCGAGTTGGTGGAGTTGGTGAAAGCGGAGATCAAATGTTACGAATTCGAATCTCTTGCCAACACTTCCATGATCGAGCCCGTCACATTGAGCTTGCCTAATAAGGTTTACCTTTCCTGTGTGGTTTACGGGTTACTGCATATGGAGCGATGTTTACCTAATACGCACTCACAGTGTCGAGCCTCGGTTAGTGGGTAGCGACTGTGAATTTCCACGTCAACAAAAAAATAGTATAAATAGAAATATAAAATATTGTTTAAGTAAATGAAAAGAAAAATAAATATTATTTAAGTAACTCCCATGCCTATACGTTCCAAAAGATTAATTAAACCACAGTTTGACAACCCTTTTAATGAATTTTTAAGGGAAACGGTCTTCGGGATATTGGTTTTTGGGACAATGCGTAGTTAAAATATAGGGAAAATCTTTGAATTTATATACAAAATATTTTACTGCATGAATGTGTTGTTGAAAATAAGTTCGAGAAAAAAAGAGTTTTATTTTAATGATAGACAAATATAGGCTAAGTCCTTGTTTGATCTACATTATATTTTTCATTCTCATTTTTCTACTCATTTTCAACCACACATTTTTCAGTAAAATAATATTTTCCATCACATCAATAACTTTTCCTTCCTTTTCAACCACATATTCCCCATCACATCAATCAAAAAAATACATTCTTCCCAAAAAATGACCACCAAACAGAGGCTAAATTTGCACAATCTATTAGGAAAAGAACCCCAGAAAAAGAGGTACAAGCAACGTGGTAAAGAAGACAATAATTCACTATGGACCCTATCAATTCAATTCAAAGTAAGCAAGAAAGTACCTCCCATATTCAAAACATATTTTACAGCTTGACGGGAAAGTAAAGTTGGAGGCGTTTCTAATTATGAACTTCAACGAGCATCGGAGCGTCCTCGTGTAGTTACTCAACTGAAAAAAAAAATACACATTAATTGAATAAATCAATTGGAAAAAATCTCTAAAAATATTTATCTTTTGTTTCAAAAAAAGAATTAACGAATTTAATTTACTATCCAATTCAGTTGAATGAATCTGTCAAGTGTACATTGATCATAACTAAATAATTCATAAAAATAATTCATGATAATATTGTTCAAATGATTAAATAAATCATTTACATATTGAAAAATGAAAATGTAATAATCTGTCAAATATGGTTAAATAAATTAGATACTTATTGAAAAACAAAGAGTAAGGTGACGAATGTGTCAAATGTACATTCATCGTAACTAAATAATTGACAAATAATTAATGATAATACCGTTCAAATGATTCAAATGTTAAATAATCAAATACATATGAAAAACGAAAAATGTATTATTACTGAAATAATTAAATACATATTGAAAACGAAAAGTTATGTACTATTGAAATAATTTAATTCTGGTAAGGGTTGAATCGTCCAGAAAATGATTATCACTTTATGTGATATTCAATAATTTGATTAATTCCGCAATTATGAGGGTTAAATAATTTATTGTTAGAATAAACAATGTAGCTTTTGTTTTATGTTAATTTAATTCAAAAGACTTCATGCTACTTTAATTATGTATTCATTTTTTATTGTTTACTTAATTATATTCAATTGCTGATAGATTTTGATAAAAGATACTCTTATAGGTTATGCAATTTTGGTTGAATTCCTATAAGTTATTTCATTTAAATGTGTTTTAATAATAACACAAGGCAAGTGAATAGAGAGCTGGTTTCACTCTTGAAAGATCGTTAGCTAAAATTGGTAAATTTGATTTTTACACACGAGAAAGGTGTTGAGTGATGTTGATCAAGTGGATGTTAACTGACCCGAGAGAAAACAAAAATCTTAACTACCTAGTCGCTTGAAGTCCTTTAAAAAGTAATGTGCGGCTTTGTTGTTTGATAACAACATTATGTTGATTTGAAGCGAGGTTTAATAAAATTAATAGTAGACAGATAATATATGTAGGAACAATATTTGGACTTTAAAATTTACTTTATTATTTTTCACGATCCTTACAAATGGTTTGAGTAATTTCTTAATTATTAAAAATGTACTTATAAGTTAAAATTTATGCTTGTCAGTGAATTTTGCACTTATATATGTAATTTTTTCTAAACAAGTGATTCTTGAAAGTATAGGTGAGTTTTTATACTTATAAGTAATTTTTTTTATCTTAAAAATGAATTCAGAGTCCTAAGTAATATTTTTTACATACTGATTTAATAAAGATTCTTTTAAAACTTATTTTTCTTTTAAACTCATTTTTATTCCACATTCTCCTCAATTAAATAATTTTACGCATTAACTTAAATTTTTCTTATTTTTTAATCACACACTCTCGAAAAAAAAAATTACTTCACACAAAATCTATTATAGAAAAATCTACATCAAAATAGGCTCTTAGTTTGGTCTTATACAAGATTTTACCTATAAGAAATTTTTTAATTATAAATTAATTTTTTACTTTTTTAATTTTTTAGTCATATCGCATTTTTTACTTAGTATATACAAGAAATTTGTTTAGCTATAAAGTAATTTTTTTACTTATAATTGATTTTTTTTAGTTATAAGTAGTATTTTTTTTTACTAAAATGCAATTTTTACATGATCAGTAAACATTGCACATAGCATTTTATTATACACGAGAGTCATTTTGTAATTCGAAAACCTACATAGGAGTTGAAATTCTTAATTTTGAAATTTGCAAAAATTAATAAATGCTTAGTGTTTGTTTGGCACAATTTATTTGAAAATCATTTTTTCTCATATTCATTTTCGGTAGTCCATTTTTCTAATAAAATAATTTTACACCTTAACCAATGACCTCTCATTTTTTTACCTTACCATTTTGACATTACACCATCGTTCAGATGATAGTTATGGGACAAAATGACCAATCAAATTCAAGAAATCTACCATGTGCTCTTCTAGTAGGCATAACCATGTGTGTTGCTCATCTACAAAAAGAATATGTATATTATTGTAAAATTTAATTTCTTTCAAAAGTCATTCCCGTTCTCACCATCTCTATATATACAATATAAACCAAGACTAGAATCGGTGGCGAGAAAAAAAATTACATAGAAAGAAAAAATTTAAAAAGCACATTAAATACCTCCATAAAAATGGTTTATTGGAATAGTCCAATGCCCTATTTGGATAGGAAAAATCCCATCTATATATATATATTCCAAAAAATAAAGTAATTTTGATTTATTCACGCAAAGTGCTTCTCCTTAATAAAATAGGAATGAAAGTAGCGGGATAGGTGGACACTAGAAGTCTATAAAGAGGACAATAATTCACTATGCATACGACTCGATCAATCGAACGGTACTAATCTTTTACCCTCAGTGAGCAGAATAAAAACTTCACACCGTCGATATGATATAAGAACCTTAATTATAGTTCTCTGAAATGATCATAAATTCAGAAAATCATATTATCTAACCACATGAAAAGTTTTTATATCAATCGAATTCCAAGTAAGCAAGACAGAAGACTCCCACGTCCAAACTACTATCTCAGAGGCTAGTAAACAATAAACTCAAACTCGTTTTCGATCATGAACATATATATAGTAAGAAAATCATTTAAATATAACTAATAATAATTGTAGTAAGAAAATATTTCAGGATTTTTAAGATATTAAAGTTTTAAGTTGTTCATCTCAAGATTTGATCAATCGAAAGTATATGTTTCTTCATGACAATTTGCAGCATGGTTGCCAATTACAAAATTATCACAATTTTAATAAAATTTGAGCTTATTCTCTATTTCTTGCAATTTAATAAAATTTAATCACCGTTTCGTGGGGATTAAAATTAAAGTTTAGTATATTTTGATAAAAGTTGATAACATATGTGGTTGAAAAGTTGTAAATCGATAAAATAAGTGATTAAAATTAATTTTGAATTTTAGCTTAAATTTAAATTTTGTTTGAAGAATTTGGTGATAGTGAGAGGAGTTGTTGGATATAGACCTCACAACGTACATATTAATTATTGCATCAAAGAAAATATGGAAAAAGTCATTGTTAAATCAATGTGTTATAATACACAATAATTGCTTTTGTCTTTGAATTTATTTTTTTGGTGTGAACACGACCATTAAACAAGTATAATTAATTAGGATTTTATATAGTCGGTCAATCGTGTTTTAAATAATCTCAAATCATCTTTTGCTTTGAATATAAGTTTTTTTTTTAATAATCGTAGATGTTCGGGTCAAATTGCGCGCACCTCGACTAATTCCACGGGGTTCTGAAGTTTACGGTCGGGTACTCACCTTAGTGGCCCCGAACAGGTTAATTTTAATCATATATTTTACGGGATTCTTAATTTTTCATCTACACGTTTAATCTAATTTTATTAAAATCTACTAAAAATACGATTTATAAATACAACTGAGTATTTTGTATCGTAACCTGGTTTCTTTACAACATTTTGCAATATAGCTGGCAATGATCAAGTTATCTTCCTAATGATTTTTTTTTAACTTATTCTCCATTTTCTCCAAATTATGTCGTAAAAAGTTAATTATGCAATTTAATAAAATTTAGTGATAATAATTTGAGTGGTAGGCTCTCCACATGCATAAAATTATTGAATCAAAGAAAACTTGCAAGCAAAAAGTTGATAACTTTAAATGCAATATCGCAAATAGACAGAAAATAGTGCATTGTTATAATATGCAATATTTGCTTCGCTTCACAACAAATTGCTTGTTGTGTAATCTTAATGAATTCTTGTTGTTGAGGACAAGATAGGACCAACAATTTTTAACTTTGTATAGTCAGTCACACGCGTTTTTAATAATCTTGAATCATCTTTTACTTTTGAAAATCGAGATCAAACACACAACCCATATCTAGCATCGTAATTAAATATAGAAAATTTAGATGCATTTGTTAGATAATTTAATCATCAAAGTCATTGTAGATCGAAAATATTTGAGGCTAGTAATGTGATGTCACGGATTTTTTAATAGATTTATATATCAATCGCAGACCATCTAGTTGATGACTAATCGTAAACATATTTGAAAAGAATCAATGGAAAATCAATAGTTAGTAATGAATAATGCTGGCATTACTCATCTGTAATATATAGCTACGACCAACCTTTTGAACATATCATCAATGTGTATAATTAATAAGTGAATTGAATTTAATTATATCAATACGACCAACCTTTTGGACGTATCATCAATGTGTATAATTAATAAGTGAATTGAATTAAATTATATCAACGAGTATGAATTGAATTAAATTCATGAAAACTTTAAAAATACTAATGGATCAATTGAAAATCAAAATTTGTATCATACTATTACCAATACTTTTGGATCAACCATCAATGCATGAAACTAATAAATGTTTTGACCTAAATCATGAAAATCTAAAATTTTTATCATACTATTTTTTGATTTACTATCAAGTGAAATCTTAAAATGAAAAATCAAGATTTTGTAATAGGACTTACTTACCGTAAATGCATATATCATGTTTGTTTGACACATTTTCAACTACACGTATTTCAATAAAAAGTAAGTTTATACGCTGACTCATAACTTTTTTTTCCTATTTTTTAACCACATTTTCTTTAAAAAAATTAATTTTTACTTCAAATAATCACTCCAACAAACACGTAATAATCGAATTAAATTTAAAAAAAAATAGAAAAATAGTGAAATAACAAATCGAGAATTTGTAACAGCTAACAACGATTTTTTACTTTTGATCAATGAATTTTAATAGTTTCGAAATTAAAGTAGAATATTAACACACAATTCCAAAGTCTAGAATGTTCTAGAGAAAGTAAAAGTAACTCGGTATATCGATTGAACAATTTGGTCGTCCAATCTGACCGCGTAGTACTAATTTAACAAACGTGCCTCAAGTATGTGCTACATAAAATAATTTGCTGAAATGTCCTTGCCACGTCATCAGTCCACGTGGCATTCCGTACGGTCAACGTCTCAAGATTGACGCCACTTCACAATCAGCCAGCCAACGCCTTTCATACCTCCACGTCAGCACCTAACTGGGTCCCACACCTGTGCCATTCCATCAACAGAGGGTATTATCGTATATTTGTCCAACTCCAGTGGGAGTTTTTGAGACTCCTCGCCTCCTCATTATTTGTCCTTTTTCTCTCCTCTCTCTCTCTCACTATATAGTCACGCTCTCACAGTGTTTCCTTTCATTTTACGGAATTTCTCTCCATATCTCAAATATCGGCTACAGTGGTGAGTTTTGTTGGTTTCACGGCACCGATTTTCAGTAAAAAAAAAAAAAAAGAACAGAATTGGGGTTTGTTGTTTATACTATTAAAAAAATGTGTTTTAGTGCCTGCTTGACATTGATTTTTACCAAAAAAAAAATGATAAAATTTGGTGGGTTCTTGAAATGCATGGTTAAAAAATAAATGAAGTTGTGTGTTGAATAAAATGTCAGGTTAAAATTGAAGCTTGATCTATTTGACTGGCTTTATAGTAAAAAAGTAGTCAGGTTTTGTGCTGTTTTGACCTATGTTTGTTTGTTTAAATGTTAGATCTAGTTAGATCTGAGTTTTTTAAAATGTTTTTGATAGTTTTATTTGACGAGGATCAGGTCTTAGATTTTTGCTGAATTAAATTTCTAGGTTAGGAAGTGGGTTTTTATAATGTTTTATAAACTAAGGTTTTCAAGCTGTTTGATGTTTTCTTACTAGTTTTTGAAGGATTTTTATTCAATTTGTTTCTATTTCTCTTTTGTATGGGTTGTGAAATGTTTCGTGTTTCTTTGCTATTAAGTTTTATTTTGTTTCTCTTCATTCTTTTAGATCTTTAACATTTTTGACTCACTACGCTTGTGCTCACCTTTTTTTAATATCATTTTTGGCAACCGTGTTATGTAATTGTATGGTAATTTTTGGCGGTGTTTCTCCTTCCATTTTTGGAGTTCTTAAAATCCACACTTTCCAAATTGTATGTTGAAAATGTTCATTTTGCTTGTAAATTTCCAGATTGTTTGATTAACATCATTTTGTAGAAGTTAATGGTTATATCTTCTATTATATATCTTAAATTTCGTTTGAACTGTCTTATCATCTGTAATTACGGTAGACTTATTTATATTGGGAAAAAACTATACTTATTCTGGTTAATCTGAAGATTGGAAAATGTTTTATACTAAATTGAATGCTCTGTAATTTACGAAATGGACTTCTTTTGTCTGTTTCATTTCATTAATGTGTGTTTGCAGAGGGTTGTGTTCTCGTACATATTCCTCAGTCTATTTTTAAGGATATTAGCCTGGTTACGTTCCAATTGTCTATTCCGGCACTATCATCTGTCTTTGAAGCAAATTTGGTTTACGAGTTGTATTGAAGCAGTCGTGGTTTAATTTGTCATGTTTATCTGGTCTACCGTGTACTTTGTTTTGTAACTAATTTTGTTGGGTTTACATTTAGTTTGTGGACAGTGATACATTTATTTTCAAGTGGTTTCACGAGCGCCCTTTTTTTTTTTGGGTGTAGTGGCACAAATGTTGTTGTGCCTTAAAAGTGATATTTTTTGTGGTCTCATAACCTTGGCTGTTACTCATCTGGAACTGCATGTTGCCAAAGCATTCACATTTAATAGTTTCTGTTGACGTCACTGTGTAGGTTATAACATGGTGAGGAAGAGGCGAACTGAACTTCCTGGTGGAGGTGAAAGCTCGGAGTCTCAGGAAACTGGAGGAGGACGTGGTGGTGCCCAACATCCACCGGCGCAACAGCTTCCACAACAAGGTGGATATCAAGGTGGAGGAAGAGGATGGGGACCTCAGCGTGGTGGGCGTGGTGGGGGTGGCAGAATCCCTCCACAGCCATATCATGGCGGTTCTCCTGAATATCAGCAGGGTCGGGGCAGTCAGCAATATCAGCGAGGAGGACCACCACCTCAGCGCCGCGGTGGCATTGCAGTTGGCCGTGGATATGTGGCACCTGCAGGTGGGCCGTCTAGGCCACCAGCTCCCGAGCTGCACCAAGCTATGCAGGCTCCATATCAAGCCACAGTGACCACCCCGCCAGTGCCATATGGCAGTCCTGCAGGCACTTATGTGGAGGCTGGCTCTTCATCACAGTCACCTGAGCCAACACCTTCAGAAGTGACGGAGCAGATCGAGCAACTGGGAATCCAGTCAGAAGCGGCTCCAAGCCAAGCAATGCAACCTGCATCTAGCAAGTCAATGAGATTTCCTCTTCGGCCTGGAAAGGGTAGCTCTGGCACCAGGTGTGTTGTGAAGGCTAACCACTTTTTTGCTGAGCTGCCTGATAAGGATTTGCATCAGTATGATGTGAGTTATATCTGCCTTTGGCTACTTCTGATTTTTGTCAATTTTTTTGGTAAATATTCCACTTCCTACATTATCGTCATGTGCTAAATGCTAATTCCTGCTCTGTGAGTAATAGGTGTCTATTACACCTGAAGTCACATCCCGTGGTGTCAACCGTGCTGTGATGGCGCAGTTAGTGAAGCTATATAGGGAGTCTCATCTTGGAAGGAGACTTCCAGCCTATGATGGAAGAAAGAGTCTTTACACTGCTGGGCCTCTCCCTTTTGTCTCAAAGGAATTCAGAATCATGCTTATTGATGAAGAAGATGGTCCTGGTGGTACCAGGTCCTTAATATACCTTAGCTGTTACTTTTGCCTGTTCAGGATCCTTCAGTGATTCTAAGGCAATGCATTTTTTATATTTTTGTCGGATGCAGAAGGGAGAGAGAGTTCAGGGTTGTAATCAAGTTGGCCGCACGTGCTGATTTGCATCATTTAGGGATGTTTTTACAAGGCAGGCAAGCTGATGCGCCCCAAGAGGCTCTTCAGGTTTTGGACATTGTTCTGCGGGAATTGCCAACAAGCAGGTGCATGTTACTGCCTATTTTATTCCTTTTACCTATATTATTAATTTCCTTAATTACTTTTGTACTAATTTTTCTATTGCATGTAGGTATTGTCCTGTCGGTCGCTCATTTTATTCACCTAATTTAGGGAGAAGGCAGCCTCTTGGTGAAGGCTTGGAAAGTTGGCGTGGTTTTTACCAAAGTATTCGCCCCACTCAGATGGGATTGTCACTGAATATCGGTAAGCAAGATTCTCGTTGAATCAACTTATTTTATATTTGCTAAAAACCCTCCTCTGTATTGTTGGAAATAAGTAGTTATTTTTTTTAAGCTAATGAGTGAACTAATTACTAACTTTTTATACCGTGATTTGTCTATCCATGTTATTTGACTACGATCTTTTGCAGATATGTCATCGACTGCTTTCATTGAGCCACTTCCTGTGATTGACTTTGTCACACAGCTTCTGAATAGGGATGTTTCAGCCAGACCATTGTCTGACGCTGATCGTGTGAAGGTTAGATATTGTACTTTCTCCATATATATATGATGAAGACAGTTCGGCTGCATTTATGCTTTAAATGTTGTTTTCCAAATTTAGCTTGTTCACTGTAAATTCAGCTATCATTTGAACTTCATACATGGACTTTATGCTCTTTGATTCAATGTGGATTGGCTGGGCTGTTGAGAAACACAATGATTTGGTCTGTTGTCCAACACAAACATGAGCGTAGTCGTTTGGGCTGGAAAATAACACCCAAATTGGATTGAGCTGAGATTTGGGCTTTTGTTTGTTTAGTCTAATTTTGTTTCGTCCCATTTGATATCGCGATTCATCTTTTCTTTTCAATTATGTTGGAAAAAACTGTAAAATTTAATATAGAATCAAAATGATTATTTCAACTAATCTCATTTGCTCTCTTCTTGAAACCTGTTTTAAACCCTAACATTGAAGTGTGAGTGTATGTTTTTTATTCGTAAATATCTATATTGCTCATTTAATTGGGGTTCAGCCTAGCTAGGCCAAAAGTTCATACAAATGGATGACCTGAATTGGGGCCATGTTTTTATGTGTTTCGATGGGACCGTTTGGGCGCTATATGGAGTAACCTTGGCCCTGGTCATAAAGTAGCAGTTCCAAGTTCAGTTGAAATGTTATGTTTCCTGGCTGAGTTTTTTAATTCCTTTCTTTTAAGACGATGAAGTTTTCCTTAATCTGTTAAGGTCAAGTCTGCTAAAGCATTTCATGAATTTAGCTGATATAGTTTATGTATACATCCGATAACTATCTAGTTTTATAAATGTTACTCAAATCACAGATCAAGAAAGCACTTAGAGGAGTAAAGGTGGAGGTTACTCATCGAGGAAACATGCGCAGGAAATACCGCATCTCTGGTTTGACATCGCAAGCTACGGGAGAATTAACGTAAGGATCACTAATTGTTTGTCAATTAAGTTATAATTCTAGTATCAATAAAGACCAGATTAATCTTGAAGCTTAGGCATTCCTCCTTTAAGGGATCTGTAGTTTGGCCAATTGATTTGACCTAGCAAAGTTCCAACTATCTTTAGGCCTTCTAATGACATCAAATTCTCATTATGTGTGTCCACTGTTGGATTGAATTTATCATGATCATGATTTTAAAAGGTCATTATGCAGTTGTCTGATATACTTCTTTCTGGCCTTGTTAGATTTCCTGTTGATGAAAGGGGCACAATGAAATATGTGGTTGAATACTTTCAAGAGACCTATGGGTTTGTCATTCAGCATACTCAATGGCCTTGTCTGCAGGTTGGAAATCAGCAGAGGCCAAATTATTTGCCAATGGAGGTCAGTAGTTTGTGTAATTTATTAGCTACCTTTGTTGCTCAACTTAAATATGGTCTTTGGGAGTTAGACATATGCATGGATTTGAGCGGTGGACATGTGGCTTGTCAAATTTTGGGACCCTAGTCAAGATTCTTTATTTCGAAATGGATACGGGGAAACATTATTCATAAACATAGTGGAGATAGTTTTAGACTTCTAGTATGTTATAAAGATGTTGATAGTATATAACTGTCGTAGTTATGCATTTTGACCGCCCGACATGGGTATGGCAATGTACCAAAGTGTTGGTGTTACGCAATTAGCTAAGCGTTTGTTTGATACCCATTTTTTTCAAAATACATTTTTCTCTCTCATCTTTTGAACCACACATTCTTCAATAAAATAATATTATACGCTACCTAAAAAATTTTCCTTTATTTTTAACCGCACATTCTCCATCAACCTACTATTCCAAAATATATTCCACACCAAAAAATGGGATACCACACCAAAAAATGGGGCTCAAACAGGCCCTAAATTTCTTAGATTAGGGTACTAAAAGATTGTTTTATACTCCAGGTCTGCAAGATCGTAGAAGGCCAGAGGTACTCCAAGAGATTGAATGAGAGGCAGATTACTGCACTGCTCAAGGTCACGTGTCAGCGTCCCTATGAAAGGGAGCGTGATATTCTTCAGGTTGGTCTTGTTTACAAAAAAAAATATGTATCTTTTTTTCCGATGGCTTTGATTTCATTTACAGAACATTTGCTTTGGATCATGTTATCGATACAACCACGTAGTTAGGTTTTGTGTGGAGGGGTATGAATGATGGGGAGAAGAATATAGTACTGTATGTATTCCATGTTTCAGTTGTAGTTGATGCTGCTTTTATATCATTTGTTATTGTAAATATTATGTATGATAGCTTGTACAGATGCATAGCCAATTAGCTTTGTGAGTATCATTTTATTCTTGTTTGGACCTAATTTAGTTAGGTACCTGTCCAGTTTTGGCTTTGATAGCCATCAGATGATCTTCACCAGTTTAATCTATAATATTCTTCCAACTAATAGATATATTTTCTTGTCAGACTGTACATCACAATGCTTATGCTGAGGACCCTTTTGCCAAGGAATTTGGAATTAAAATAAGCGAGAAGCTGGCTCAAGTTGAAGCTCGCATTTTGCCTGCTCCTTGGGTAATTGGAAACTCTTATCTTTGCTCCTGCTGAATTGCTATAGTCTTGGTCTGCATTTTTTTTTTTTAATATTCTGTGATGCTTCAGCTCAAATATCATGATTCGGGTCGGGAGAAGGATTGTCTGCCCCAAGTTGGACAGTGGAATATGATGAACAAGGTAACAGCCTGGTTAAAATGGTTTTTCTTTTTATGATAATTTATCAAACATGGCGCATGAAATAATACGAGTGGTTTTATGTAAAAGGGAAAACAGCCGTTGATTGCAAATATGTGAATCATGCAGGAAGACTTATTGCTCGTGTTAAATTTTTGTTAGTTTTAGTAGTATTACTTGCTGATCATCTTCACTTACACATGGTGTTGATTTGTTTATTCTTTTTTGGACCTTGCCTGGCATACATGATAGCTCTAAAGTGCAACGTGTCAAGTTTTTTCTAAATATTGGAAGCAAATATATGTAATTTATTTACTTGTTAGGCAGATTTTATGGACGGTAGGTCCTTTGTTATTTGATTTGAGCTTGTATGTTTCTGCTTTCTCAAACCTTAACTTTAACTTGTGGTGCTGCTAATTTTTCTCTGGAAATTTTATTTTTTGGTTGGTGTCATGCAGAGGATGGTTAATGGTGGCACGATCAACAGCTGGATCTGCATTAACTTTGCCCGCAATGTGCAAGACAGCATGGCACGCAGTTTTTGCCATGAGCTTGCTCAAATGTGTATTACATCTGGCATGGTAATGCCATTTGAATTTTGTTGTGTCTTGCAGTATTTTACTTTGTTTTATTTCTCTTTGATTTTATGTTTTTCTCTACAGGCTGTCAATCCAGAGCCTCTCTTGCCAGTTGCGAGTGGCCGCCCTGATCTGGTGGAAAGAGTCTTAAAATCTAGGTTTCAGGATGTCATGACAAAACTGCAGCCCCATGGAAAAGACCTTGACTTGTTAATTGTTATTTTACCTGATAATAATGGCTCTCTCTATGGTATGAGAGGATGAATATTCGAACATACATGCCTTTTCTTTTTTGCGAATGTGGATCTTTTTTTTTTTTAACTAATAATTTTATTTGTTGGTTTACACAGGTGATCTAAAACGGATATGTGAGACAGATCTCGGCATTGTCTCCCAGTGCTGTTTGCAGAAGCATGTTTACAAGATGAACAAACAGTATCTTGCCAATGTTGCCCTGAAGATTAATGTGAAGGTTGGAGGGAGAAACACAGTGCTGGTTGATGCCATTTCTAGGCGCATACCCCTCGTCAGTGATCGGCCTACTATCATTTTTGGTGCTGACGTTACCCATCCCCACCCTGGCGAGGACTCTAGCCCATCCATTGCTGCTGTAGGATGCTTTATTTGACGACTTCAAGTTTGACACCTCTACTGTATCTTTTTCTCGGTTGAGATGTCTTACGATTACCGGCATTTCTCTTCAGGTTGTTGCTTCCCAAGATTGGCCGGAAGTTACAAAATATGCAGGTTTGGTCTGTGCTCAAGCCCATAGGCAAGAGTTGATTCAAGATTTGTATAAAACCTGGCAAGATCCGGCTAAAGGGACTATGACTGGTGGCATGATCAAGTAAGCAAACACCTAGGAAGAAAAATTTCTTGATTCTTTTTACAATATAGCTAAGAAGCACCGACATTGATACGAGTGTTAGACATGACTCGACACTGACGCCGGCACAATTTTTCAAAAATATACTGACACGATACGTTCTTAAATACTAATTTTTTTCATTTTTATTTTTTATATAGTGAAGTAAATTTGTTTTTCTTAATTCCAGCGTGTCGACAATGTATCTCCTAATGTGTTGGTGGCATATCCAGCTTTACAAAACAAAAAATAATTCAGGCATGCCACCTGGGGTTATTGACACGTGTATGACTTGTCGGTTTATCTCCTAGTGTGTTGGTAATGTTCGAGAAAATTGTTCAACTATATAGAATCAAAAAAATAATTTGGACATGCTACTTCGTATTGTGGTTGTCTGATTGCATTGTGTAGCGATGTGTCTAATTTTACAAAATCAAAGATAATTTGGACGCACCATCTGACATTTCTTACACGCGTCGGCACCGTGTCGGACTCGTTGGTCTCGGGATGTTGGTGCATTCTAGCAATATAGTGATCGTCTGCTTTATAATTATTGGGAAATTGTAATCCAACGTTTTTGTTGCCTTCATCTTTGTGCTTCTATTGTTCAGAGAACTACTTATTTCTTTCCGTAGAGCAACTGGACAGAAGCCACAACGAATTATTTTCTACAGGTATTATCGAATAACGTTTCTATTATTCCGTCTTGTGAAGTACCTCTTCTACTGTCTCCGCGTATCTCTTTTCTTTCCCGTCACAGTCTTCTCCTTTTCCAGGGATGGTGTCAGTGAAGGGCAGTTTTATCAAGTGTTGCTTTATGAACTCGATGCAATCCGTAAGGTAAATCTCCTTGTAGATTTCTTGCGTTGTCATTTAGGTGTCTAAGAATCAATTTACGATTTTAAGGTTGTATGTTTGAAAGCTAAATCCTATGTTTTTGTCTGCTACTTTCGTTCAACCTGATTCAGGCATGTGCATCTTTGGAACCAAACTATCAGCCCCCTGTTACTTTTGTGGTGGTTCAGAAACGTCATCATACCAGGTTGTTTCCCAATAACCATAACGACAGGCATGCAGTTGATCGAAGTGGAAATATACTCCCTGGTACACTTTTTGACTTGATTCCTGTTAGTTTTATTTTTTTTCGTAGTTGATTAATTATTAAAATGCCATTTCTTTTTCTTATTTCTATGAACTTTTACAGGCACTGTCGTAGATTCTAAAATCTGCCACCCTACTGAGTTCGACTTCTACCTCTGCAGCCATGCTGGGATACAGGTATCTCTCCGTACTTTACCTAAATGGAATTTCACTTTCTCCTTGATGGACTGATTGGGATCCATTTGACTGCAGGGTACTAGCCGGCCAGCTCACTACCATGTCCTATGGGATGAAAACAAATTCAATGCTGATGCTCTTCAGTCACTTACCAATAACCTTTGCTACACGTAAGTGCTTGTCCTCCATTCTTTTATGAATTCTTAGCATATGTTTTATGCTGGATTGGATCAAACGGTACAACAAACAATTCCAAGCTGAATAATACAACCTACCAAACAAGCATATTATGGTACGATTGCTTATTGGTTTCATTTTCAACTTTTGTAGATATGCAAGGTGCACACGCTCTGTTTCGATTGGTAGGTTGGCTTTCCACAATTTATTTATTTATTATTTTATTTTATTTTTTGAAATATAGTACTTATTATTCTTATACTCTTGACAGTGCCTCCTGCATATTATGCCCACTTGGCCGCTTTTCGTGCACGCTTCTACATGGAGCCAGAAACGTCGGACAGTGGGTCAATGACAAGTGGGGCTGCTGGTCGAGGTGCAGGTGCAGGTCCAAGGAGTTCAAGGTTTCCTGGAGCAAATGCTGCCGTTAGACCCCTGCCTCAGCTCAGGGATAATGTGAAGAGGGTGATGTTCTATTGTTAAAGTGTGTTCTCAACGTGGATGATGCTTCGTTATTAACTTGTTTGTCGAATTGGATTATTTAGCTGACTGAATCTCTGAAACATGATTTGTATCTTTTGTCGAATTTGGGTGTGCTGCAATGACTTATGGTTTGTAAGAAATGTTATCTGTTTTGCAAGGCTTTTGGAGTTTTTAAGTTAGCATTAGACGTTTTGCCTGGATTTTCTGAGATTAAAGGAGCCGGACAGCTTCCAACGTCTCTTTCTGCTAAAGCCTTAAAGGGGAAGTTTATCACCAGTTGCATCTTGCAACATCTCGTTCTACGAACAGTATGGTGTATCTGTAAAGGGCTTTGATAAGTGTACACTGGGTTTGACACCCTGGTGTATGGCGAGGGGGCTCACAATTTTTTAAATTGGTCGTGGGCTCTCCTCTTGTAAAGGGTCTGGACATCGTGTACAAATAGCTTGACACCCTGGTATGTAAACAGCAAAATTCATTTATAAAATGGTAAGTAGGATCTTGTTTTATATATTTCAAGATTTACATAATAGATCATATAATATCATAGGACACTACCGTTTGTTCATTTAAAATATAATCAATTTTT
>CAIGRK010215935.1:0-12433 GCA_903798315.1 Fraxinus greggii
AAAACTTTAAAATGGTCAAAGGCCATTCTTGAATTATGGCTTCAATTTTAGGCTATTTTTATGTATTTCCCTATTTTGCCCTACATTTTTCATATATTTATCTCACTTTTAAAGGTGTATTTATTTGAAAATTTTAAAGACTTCCGAGGATTTAAAAAGTGTAGATGTTTTTAATTGTGATTTTTAAAGATTTTCTAAAAGTTTAGGTCAACCATTAAAATTTTAAAAAGTTACTATATTCATACACGTTTTATTCCAATATTAATATTTTCACTACACTTTATATATTTAGTGGTTTTTTTTTTTTGTCACCTAAACATAGGCATTGTATTTAGGAGATCAAATTCGTTCTTTAAATATATCCCTATTCCAATTTGAAAAATGTATAAAGTGCAAAAATATTAAAATTTGATGATCCCAAATTATAAAACTAACTGCTGGTGCAATGGCTGAGTCGTTGATCATTTTAGTTGTGAATTCTAAAATGTATAAACACGATATACATGTAAATTCAGCACTTTCTCATAAGCAGCTCACATTTTTCTCTATAGCCTTGTTTGAGCCCAATTTTGGGAGAATTAATGCATTTTGGAAAAGTAACTTGATTTAGGATGAGTGGTTAAATCTTAAGAAAAATTTTTGAATTTACTTTTAAAATTATTTTATTGAAAAATATATAATTAAAAACAAATTTTGAAAAAATAATTTTAAAAAAAAATGAGGCTCAAACAAGGGCTATATATAAGGAAAAAACCATTTGTATATTACATTTCTACATCATTCTTGACATCATCCTTGTTGACAAAATTTGATTGGTGAAAAAACTTTTTTTTTAACTGTCAAATGTCGTGTTGATACGTTACTATTACTATACAGTGTAAAACCCTAATGGGCCCATTGTTAATTGTGTGAATGATTTTGTATTAAAGTGATGCAAATCTTTGAGTACAATGGAAGTGCCCTAGTGGCAATGATGGGGAAGATTGCTTCGCAATCGCAAGTGATCATCGATTGGGAATACAGCCGCAGACAATCGCCACGGATTCAAAGTATCCCCCTCCCCGAAGCCATGAGCTGTAACTTTGATATTGTTCATGGCGTGAGCAATAGAAATGAAATAACAATTCATAAACAAACCAGCATTTTTAATAAAATAATGTCAAATATCATTCGGGATTCGATTCCAATACACCAATTGAAGATGTTTTATGAATATTAGGATTTTAGTTACATAAAAAATATAAAAGAATATAAAAGGCTCACAAGTATTTAATGAGTATAATAATTGATGAAATGTGGATAGACATATAAAAATTGTGGATGAAAATAGTGGCTTTTCATCTGATATATATTAAAAGCAAGTGTAGCTTTAGCATTTTTGTAGTACATCGATGTTTGATCTCATTTTTTTAAATTTATTTTTAATTATACATTTCATATTATGATTCACCGTTTTTATCAATTTTTTAATCACATATTTCATCATTTTTTTAAATCAAAATCTACGATCTTTTTAGTTTAAATAAAAATCAAATTTTTAGTAGCTTGTAATAAAAGTCGATATAACTTGTGGTTAAAAATTGTAGATCCCTTAAAGCCCGTGTTTGAGCACCATTTTTCAAAAACTTCCTCAAATTCAATTACAATCACATTCTTCAATGAAATAATTTTACACGATAACCAAATTTTTTTCTACTTTTTAACTACATATTTCTCAAAAATTATTATCACAAAATCTATGTATCCCCCGAAAAAGGGCTCAAACGGGGGACATAATGTGTATTATTAAAATTAATTACTGATTTTGACTTAAATTTTAATCAATATTCTTAGTGAACCAAACATGGATTTAATATCACTTTTTGTAAATTCAAATCTATTTATAGTACTACGAGTCTTGCATAATAATGACAGCCAATAATTGTATATACAACTGAATAATGCTACTTGTATATAATAAAGATACATAATGATTTCCATACAGATAAGGTGTCAAAAAGAGATTGGTGGAGCTTTTTTTTTTTAATTATTTGGTTGAAGAAATTCTGCTCAAGTATAACTCACCACATCATGTGTATATAAACTATCATGTAAATCATTATATACATGTAGTACAATTGATATACAATTACGCGGTTCAATGAGATGAGATGAAAGAAATACCAACACATTTGAGCAGTGGCGAAGGCAGGTGGGGACTAGAGTCCTCCTCCCCTGAATCTACTTAACAGATACATTGCGAGCATGTTATGACTATACTATTTGAGCGTCGTAAACAATAGAAAAGACGGCATAAACTTGCATCGTAGATAGTCCTGAACAATGATTGACGAACCCTAAAATTACCAAATTAAAGGATGATTCCTTTACAAATTCTTGTAATTGACGATACAATGTTTATAAAGCAAGGAGCAACAGCCCAGGCCGGTGAGTAAAGAATTGAGTACCTCAACAAATTCTAACTATGGCTAATACTATATTAAAAAGTGACCAGAAGAAACATCAATATACCTCACTAAAGCCCCAAGGCAGTGTTGTTTAATTCCCAAATGTCGGCAGTTCACCGTCTTCCCAAGCTTGTTTCAACTGTAACAGATGTGTCCGAAGGCTGTATTCTTCTGCCTGCTCAGGAAAATGTAGTCGAGTTAAGCAGGTATTACACATGCCGTAAAATATAAATATAGCATAAAACACAAGCCAAATAATAAACCACAAGTGGTGTTGAAGTTTTGAACAAAAATAAGCTACTCTATGAAGCAAAATTCCTTATCAAAGCCAAGAAGAAATATCTCAGTAACTAATCCTACCACAGGTTTAATATTCTTGTTTGGGATATCAATCTAGAGGTTCACATACTGCACATAGGTAATCTGATAAACTCTTCTTATTTATTTACACATCCACTACAGGCTTGTTCAATAGAGTACTGGACAATTCTGGTGTGTTAAAGAAGAAAAAAGTTCAAATCTTGTCTAGTGTATTGTCATATCAAATACACACTTCAAGTAAAATGATGTAGGACTGCTAGCTTAAGAGATCGGAGCATTGGAATTCTACTTGTAAATGCCAGAATCAACTCTTGACCTCAAAGAAGAATTGATTTCTCCAGCAACAGGAAATTCCGAAACCAAACCAGAAAACAAAATGATAACCATTTCACTACAACCACAAAATTGCAATAACGTAGCTATAATCTCACCTGCATTGCAACTATAGAAGCCATAAGTGTTATGCATTCATCAAGCATGGCTCTTTGTTTTGTTGTAACATCAGCAATTTGAGAGACCAGGCAGTTCATCCCCTCCACCTGTATGATATACAAGATCAAATCAGATGGAACTAAAAGAGAAGACCCAAAGAGATAACCTATGGGAAGGAAACAATAAACATGCATGTGCATCTTATGATATTCAATTGAAAATGCACGTAAAATTGGAAGAGTGTGAACCTAATACCCTAACAAGATCAGTAGTTTCTCCAGTACACGGAAGAGAGAAAAGAAATAATACAGAGACTGCAATCACTAGTAATAGAAAGTATTATTTTAAGATTAGAGGGGTATAATTTGGTTGTGCATCTCTGATGTATTCTCCGTGCATTTGACCGTCTGCCAAGGATGACTAATTATTAACCAATTAATTTGATCTATTTGGTGTGTGACTACCACCATTCTTTAATTGTAAGTGGAGATGAACTACTGATAAGCAGTATTCCGGTCAATCCAGTTTTGTGCACTGAAGTTCTGATCCAAGTACAACACAGGAGAGAGAAAAAAATTTTACTCCTCGTCCTCAATTCACACGCGGAATACAAGTACAAGTGACGAAGAACACAAACAACTTAACAATGAGCAGTTAAAGAAGAAGAGAAGAGAAGAGAAGAGGGGAGAGAGAGAGAGAGAGAATTGGAGGAAGACTGTGTAATTTTAGTCAATGATCAAAAGGTAGTTTGTTACAAAGCAAGCTCCTCTATAGAGTCTAAACTAGAATAAATAAGGAAATCTACGGTTTCCCACATAAGGAAACAAACTAAATTATTTTAAAATAACAATAACTGCAATTAAAGAAAATAAAGTAAACGCTAATTATTTTAATTTCTTCTACGTCCGGAACGAACATTTACGCTGCATCAGTAAGTATAGCCTGCTGAAGTGTGCAGTAAGTAAAACACTACAATGATTAATTTATTAAACAATGCAACAACACTCCCCCTCCTATTGACCAAGGCTGGACTATGATAATTATAAAAGCAGAAGTATTTAACCTGTGAAAGTACGGAGCATAAGGATGATCCCATTGCCTGCATCACATCAAGGGCCAAGCGTACAGCTGCCTTAACAACTTCAATGTCTCCCTGGGAAATTCTAATTGAATCAATAATTTCTTTTTCACAATTGAACATTGAGAACTTGTCCACTGACTTACCCTTGCTCCTCCAGTAATGGGAACACGGAGAGTGCTAGCCTGCAGATATTGGATAGCGAATGATACCGAGTTGGAGTGTTGCGTTTCAATTGAAGTCCACTCATCAAGGCAAGCCACCTGAACAGGTTGCATTAAGATTTAGAAGAAATCAGCGAAGCAAAAATATAGCATACAGTTTAAAGAGCGAAATCCCAATCTGAATATGGCAATTTATGAGTTTCCTCAGATCCCATGCACACACATTTTTGAGCAGGTCATAAGGCCCTTTTGCAGGTTGCGCTTGGGTGGGATTGAAAGTTACTATCACATCCAACTGGCCTACATGCCGGTGCGTGACAAATAGTACCAAAGAGGATGTCAGTTGGAACTATTGGAAACTATTGGAACTAAATGCTACTCAGGACTAAGGGTAATGCTGCCCACAAGTATGTCTTTGGAACAGAATTAACTGAGATGGTCTATGGATTGATTCAACTAAGTACAGGCTTCGCTTCCTTTAATAATTATTCTATGTTTAGATTTTTCTGTCATTCAAGAAGAACATAAGATGCCATACTTTCAAACTACAAAAAAAGACTTCAGCGTAATAACTCTGTGTTTCAACTTTGATTTGAAATAACAAAAAGAGATAATTTACTAATTCCTATTCATAAGTTTTATGCTTTCCAAAGTGGCATGCCTAAAGATATGAGCACCCTTGAACTTATTTAAAGTGAGAACATCAGAAATATCCATGAAATAACAAAAAGAGATGGTGAGGAAGGATTCTGACATATTTGACAGTTTCTTGAGCGATGTTCAAGAGAGTTGTAAATATGCGTAATTTGAGAGTTTTACAATCCAAATTTGCATAAGTTTGAGAATCCATTTTCTTTTCTTTTCTTTTCTTTTTTTTTTTTCCTTTTTTTCTAATGATATTAGCTTAGCAAAGATTTTTTTTTTTTTTTGACAATTTAAAAATTTAACCAACTTTCCCTTCTAGAACCAGCAGTCACTCACTGATCTTTTAAAATATAAATTATAGACCAGAATTCAGCCCAAAAGAACCTGGTTTTGCTGCCAATCACTAAAAAAACTATTTTATCTATTAATAATCAGAAACCAGGCTCTCCCAGAAACTAATTACCTTTTGTTTCAATAGCATATCTCTCACAGAAGCACTTAGGTTCGCAGGCAATGGTCACAACGATTCACAATAGCAATCAACTATTAGTCATTTTTTTGTTTTCTTAAACATAGAAAACACACTCACGAAGAAAATTTTTATCTTCTTCATAAGTGAAATCAGGATAGCTGCTTAAAGTAAAGTAAGGCTTCCAATATCTATGTGACCAGCAGCCACTACCTTAAACACAAACAGAGAAGATAATCATCACAAATCTCCATTGCTTATGATAATTTGGACCTTCTTTTTCCTAACTTGCCAGATTATCTCCAATGTCTTATTTGAAATGGCCACTGCTTCTAAACAGGATTCTATTCAATCAATTTAATACATTTGAATAAACAATCACAAATACCACACCACATTGTAACAATTGAAATTGGAAGTTGTAGTAAAAGAGGTAATACCTGATTGTTTAAAACAGTGCAGAGCCTCAACTTGAGTCTCAGCTGCTGGATGTCAATCCTTTGCCTGATCACCAAATCCCGCAGATATACAATTGTTCTCCACACCCAGTGAAATGTTTTCTGCACCAAATTCATATTAGGGACTTTTAATGAATTCCATCATCATCATCATCATCATCATCATCATCATCATCATCATCATCATCATCATAATAATAATAATAATAATAATAATAATAATAATAATAATAATAATAATAATAATAAAGCACACATGCACTGCAAAAATAAAGAAGAAGAAGACGAGTACAGCAACTAATGAGACTTAATCCAAGTCATATATAACTTCGTTCCATGATTGAGGATGGGAGAGTGCAAAGGTAGAAGCATAATTTACTTCTCAGGAACTCGTTCTGTATTTTGTTCTCCAGTTGTCATCAATAGTCATCATTATCTTACCAATATCACAATCTATTCTTCAACAACTAGCTAATACCTAGCATTCACCAGATACATCACAAAAAAACACAGTCCCAAGAGAAAGCAAAATAACTGCAACTTCTGCAGCAATTTGTGCATCCAAGGAGAAGCCATCACAGTTACAGAACTTACATTACAAATAACAAGTTAAGGCTTATTCGCAATAAAGAAACTTAATTTACAAAACAGCTCAAGAAAAACCATAAAATAGGAAATTAAAAGGGGAAAAGAGATGATAGGATATATATGGAACACAAAAAAGGCATGCTGAAGATCCACAAAGATAACAACTCAAACCTCTGTTTTTACTTTCTGAATATGCAATGTAGCATCTGCACAGGCATTTAAATACTGCCATTGCAGCTGTCGATTATATAACAGCCTCAATTGATGAACATCTTCTATGTGACTTGCAGCCTTCTTTCCTTTCTTAATATCCGCGAGAAAACTGAGAACATTAGTTGAACTCTGAGGTTGTCCGGATGGGCTCCATGGTCTTACCCGAGCAGGACTTGGACCTCTAGATGAAGAGGAACCTACAGTCTTTACTCGAGATGGATTGATCCCTTTAGTTACAGAAGGTGAAGCAGGATGTGAGCCACGAGGCAAGGATTGAGATCTAACAGCAGGATTCACAAAAGGTGTTCTATCGAATGAACTTGGAAAGCTAGGCTTTTGAATCAGCAGTGAACTTTCATCAGTTGAACAACAATTAGAACTCGAGCTTTCACATTCATCACTAGATACTAAGGTTAAAAAGTCACTGGACCATTTTTGCAAAGGTCTAGTTGCCCCATCAAAAGATAATCTCCTTAGGGGATGTGTAACCATTCCTGAATGGGATAAAGATGACATTTTGCTATTTTTATCAGTAATATCGACACTTCTGTACAAATTGTTGGAGGATACTTTTCCTTCGGTCCTGCTTGGCCACCGATGTTGCACTAATAATCGAGTATGGAAACTATCAACCAGTCTAGAATTCTCGGACTGGTTAGCAGAGTTTTTTCCTTTATGTGGACTCCTCTTCCTTTCTGATGTGGGCTTCCTAGAAGCAGGAGGAGTTTCACCCTGTCTATGGGCTATATTTGATGATGGCTTCAAATTGCAATCCGAAAGAGCACGAGACACTGGTTTTTCCATCTTATTATCAGGAACAGTCAAGGTATCAGACTGATAAGAAACACCGTGATTGAGCATTGTAGATGGCCATAAAGACTCGGGTAATCTATTGCCTACTATTTTCCTGGATGCCAATAGCATTTCTGTAGTTGTCTCCTGGACTGGTGTTGACGGAGACGGGCTAGGTGGGGATGATGGTCTCGAGGGGCGCTTCCTTCCGGCTGATATAGCCCTCTTTGGTGTTCGTAAAGTTAAGACTGATGATACCTTAACAGTTGGCGAATGACAGCATTTTGGATTGGCATCTGCCGATGGAGTTGGTGACCTATACCTAGAACTAACTTCTCTGGTTCGGGACCGACGAGTGGTTACATTTTTGTTGTCAGTAGAAACCAATGGTGGTCTTGTAGTCTTTTCTGTTGATCGTTTCTGTAATGCTTGCTCTGATTCACACGCATCCATCCAAACTGTGCACATTTGACAACATTGATGACCCTTATATATTAATAATAACTATGCATCACACTTAGACAGGCTTTCACAAAATCACATAATCTGTTGATCAATAACACTGATTGCTCCAACTAGTTACTTTCTGCTACTGAAAATCTGCCAGATAAGTTCACACTGAGAATGAGAGATACTAGAGATAGGAAAATAAAGAAAAGAAAAGAAAAGAATACGGCGTGATGAAAAAGAAAAGGACGAACAAAGGAATACATCTTTACAGACACAGATCCCCAGTATCCTACAAATACAACTTGGCCCTGATTAAGGCAAATCGCACAACTAGGCAACAGCAAAAAGAAGTTATTAAATGAATAAAAATCTAATGAGGGCTATACATAATTTAACAGCCAGTATAGTGGTGAAAAGCATATTGAAAATTACAGTCTACTGTAACGAAAAGAAAAAGACGGTGGAAGCTAGTTCCTCTCTCACAATTGAGAGTAAAAGGAATGCAATAATGGGTGTGGGAGAGTAGAATAACTAATAGAAATTGTGTGGAATAAGAGTGCCCCTCTTGCCTTTTCATTTCCTATTTGTATTTTAGTTTCTTTCCTTCTTTCCCCTTTTATTTTTGGTTCCCAGCCTATTGTCCATCTCACGGGAGTGCCATGCTTGGCTGGGGCTGGAGCTCTCAGCATGTTACTCAGACACAAGCACATTTTCAGCAACACTCGCAATCAAAGCTCTTCTAGCCTGTTCCTTCCTCTCACCCCCCTCCCCCCACACCACCCCCACCAAACTCCTTTTCATGAAAGGGAATTCCTTGAAAATGGTACCTTCAACTCTCTCTCTCTCTCTCTCTCTCTCACACACACACACACACACACACACACAGAGATTAATGTATGAATGCTCACAGACAAACATACAGTCATACACAACGAGCAGCCCCCATCTCACTGAGGCAAAATTAAAAACTAAAGTCAAGAAAAAGGTCAGGCAAATTACATACTTGTCTTGATAGAGATATGCATTTTCTTTAAAGCCACTCAAATGATAGTTATTCTCCTCATGCGCTTTGCTAGTTGTTAATTAATTGGCAAAAATTATTCCAAAACAATGATTAAGGGTTTTTTTGTACTTGCAACATAATTAAAAAATAGGGAAAACAATGAACAATAATTATCTCAATTAATTCACAGTACCATAAATTCACTAAACACCAAAACCCAAAGTAATTATTCAAGTATTATTTACATTAATGAAGCATCGTTACGTGAAGTGAAGCAAAAAATAAGTGCGTTTTGACCTTTTGTATTTCCTTTTTTATTTTTCGTATTCGGGAACATAAATCGATGCGAACCTTTTCCTTCAGAAAACCAGATATTGAAAGTGTAGAGGAAGTTTACATGAATAAATGCAGGAAATCATGTTCTGTGTTTTGTAAGATTTTGTTCACAATTCTGATAACATCTATAGATTCATGTATAATCTCCATACAGAAGCTTCAAGAACCAGTAGAAAAATATTTTGTCATATTTTTAAAACAAATTCAGCGGAAAAAAAAAAAAAAAAATTCCACCAGAAAAATAGAGCAATAAATAATAATTTAAAAATTTCTGCTTTTGTTCAAAAAATGTAATTCGAAAATAAAAAACTTTGAAACGCATAAACAATAAATTTTCCACAAACCTCAAAAATCATTAAACAGAAAACTTACCGAAAACCCCTAAATATTCATGAATTTACTCAAAAAGATGGAATGAAGAAAGCGATCCAAACGCATATAATAAATAATTGATTAAAACAGCGTAAAATTGTAAAAAGGCATTAAAAGTTTTAAAAAGCACGAAATTCACATTGAAATGCAAAGACTTTAATCACAAAAAATACGTTATTTCACACATAAAATATAATTCTACGTACATGTATTTTCCAGTAGTTAAGAGTAACTGTAATCCCTCTCCACAAATTTCACAGCGCTGAAGATGAACTCATTCAAAAGAAGAAAAATAATTGATGTTTCAGTTAAAGGGTCGTTGAAGAGGAGAGGACAAAAGAGGCGGCAGTTGTATTCGCGCCATCTAATTAATTTATTATTAATCATCATTTAACCCTAATTATTTATGTGCTGCGTGTATAGTGAGATTGATAAGTTATTTTTGTGACGGTATTGCCCTTTATAATTGACCGATTTCGCGGAAGGAAGGAAGGGAGAGGGGTCTTTCTCGAGGGTGGGGTTAGACTTTAGGAATTTTTTTTCTAAAGAATAAAATAAATGACTAATCAAATTGAACACATCCATTAACCAGGAGATATGATCTAAGTAATGATGTGTTCAATTAATTAGAGAAGTTCAATTAATTAGAGAAGTACTTATGTTAAGTTAAAAATCGATGCTTAGTATATCATTTCTAATTAACTAAATCCATATAAATTTGTAAACATTGGAACGGTTAACCCACTTAGTCCCTATTTGACAAATATTATTACAAAATTCTTTATTATACATGCTCGTTTTTAACCACACATTCACATAATGAAACATTCTACGCGTAAATCCAAATTTTTCTATACTTTTTAATACATTCTCTGAAAATTTCAAAACTTTGTTTTTGTCAAATAATGGCCATCAAACATGGGCTTAATTTAAATTAGGAAAAATTAGGGTTTAGGATCTTCAACCCTTTCACATAGTGTGGTTATGAGTTCTTAATTTTCAAAAGTGAGGTTACACGCTCTCATATGAATATAAGGCACACTCATGACTGAAATAGTTAATGTGGTCGTTCACGTGATTTAAATATGAATAACAAAATCGTCAAATCACTTAATATTTTTTTTTCCAATATTATCAAGACTCGCGTGCAATTTAAAGTCTATATTAACCATTCTGGTTATGTGGGCACCTAGATTAACAAATTTAAATAAGTTGTGACCTAAAATTTTCCTTTTGTAGGTTAGAGACCCATATCAAATCATGTGAAAATGTTAAAGACTTCGGTCTTAATTTTTCAACACTTGATCGTATAGAAATAAGTTTGGTTTTGCCAATAAGATTAAGGGCTTCTTTGTGGAAGGTTTTTCCCAATGATTTTTTTTTTTCCTTTTTTGGGTTGCGCTTAATAAGGAAAAGTTTTGAATCGAATAGAATGTGTGGTTAAAAATGATCTGAATAAAATCTCCCACAAACGAGCTCTGAGGAAGAGAGAGTAAAAATATCTATTTCTTATCACGTTTTTATTGTGAATAATGATATATACTCAATTATACGGGGTCAAATTTAAATTCTTCTTATAATGTATTCAATTTGAATAACTTCAAACCAAATAAATTTGTATCAAATTGAAGGGAAATTCTCACAATCTTTATTTTTTAACAACATTTGGATCTCAACAACTAATTTCGTCTATAAAGAAATTTAGTTTAATTGTTCACGCAAATAAGCTTTCGGCATTTAATAAATTATCGAGAAAAAAAACAATAAAAAGACAGATAAATTTTTGAGATCTCCTAGTCGATATCTTAACTAATTCTGTTAAAACATATCTTAATTATTAAAATAGTTCATTTACCAAAGTTTTTTTAAAACTTAAATATGTAGCCAACAATTAATGACATACACAGACACTCCCTCCAAAAGGACCAAAAGTTAACTAGNATAAAGAAATTTAGTTTAATTGTTCACGCAAATAAGCTTTCGGCATTTAATAAATTATCGAGAAAAAAAACAATAAAAAGACAGATAAATTTTTGAGATCTCCTAGTCGATATCTTAACTAATTCTGTTAAAACATATCTTAATTATTAAAATAGTTCATTTACCAAAGTTTTTTTAAAACTTAAATATGTAGCCAACAATTAATGACATACACAGACACTCCCTCCAAAAGGACCAAAAGTTAACTAGGAGTGTGGCTTTTCTATCTAGTATGGATAGGAAATAGTGTAGATTCAGGTTTTAAAGCGAGCCCACGGTCAAGTCGAACTTGATATTTTTTTTTTTCAAGAACTGTGCGAGCTCAGCTCGTCTTAATCTCGTGGACTAGGTCTACCAGCCGGCCCATGACCCCGCTCGTGGGCCACTTCATGTGACCATTTGGATGGCTCAACAGTCAAAAAATGACTTGTTGGAGCGAGTCAGCCCATTGCCACTACCACGTATGCGTGTGGATAGGATACGCGATGTATCAAAAATAATTTTTTTTTTTGTCCAAGTTTTATTATCTTCTAGAATATGAAATTCGATATCCTAAGAGGTAAATTCTTTTATTTTAATGAAATTTAAATTCAACTTTTATATTTAAACTCAAATTTGTCTCACTGGAGTTTGAAATTAAAAATAGAGACTTGAAAATTTACTTCTTTCGGCGCAATCAAGTAAA